>ARYC01000199.1:0-193274 GCA_000711775.1 Oxytricha trifallax | reverse complement strand
AATTTAATAGTACCAAAACTTAATTAGTACCTAGTTTTAAACTAATGAGGTTTTAATGGAAAAGTTCCAATATGGTGCAAAACCTAATTAGTACCAGTACCAACCTGAATTTTATTTATGTTGGTACCAAAATTAAAAAAATTAAGCATGAAATTTGAAAAATTATAGTAATAAACTAAGTATAAATATGATATCTAACTCTTCAATATCAATCATTATTGTTGCAGTGCCAACTCCTATACAGAGTAATTATAACTAGAGAGGCTATTAAAGCTTTATAATAGAAATTTAAATTTGAATTTAAACATGGCGGCTTACTTAAATCGTAAAGTGATCTCTCTTGGAACTGGATAATCATAGCTAAACTTTGTCTTAACTAAAAAGTATGAAATTATTTATGTTGAGAGGGAGGTAGCGCTAAGAGCTCTTGAGTTCGAAGCAGAGATTTTCTATCATTGAAATATTAAAGCAGAGGGAGAGCACAGAAATAGGAGTTTAAACTTAAATTGATTTTGTTGAGGAAGAAAAAGAACAGTTACCAGTTGAAATAATAAAAGTATTTTAATGTTAAGAGTTCTAGAATCTTTTTTCAACTGAATAAAGCTTGAAGAGGCATATTAAAGAGATAAATTCTGGAAAGCCTAAGGTGTATTTCAATCACGATAAGGTAGATGGCAGGTATTAGTGCACAACATGCATGAAGTCATATACTAACTCAGCTAAAGTTAAAAGGCATTTGCAAAAGCATCACCTTAGTGAGTTCTTGATATAAGATGTTGAGACTAAATACTAGTACAAGCAAAGAGAAAATCAGATACTATTGAGTCTCAATGAGAATAGCAGGAAAGGCTCAAGAAACAGAAACGATTTGAAACAATGAATCAACCTGCAGGAAATATTTTTTTTATCATGTTTCTGAGAGAGCTATGTATATTCCTGCATTGAATGCAGTTGATCTTAGAAATTGCAACGAAAATTATTTGAATATAAGCGTGCCTAACAAAGTAAAGCTCATAGTGATAAATGAGTATGCATTTAAAGTTTACCCTTTCAGTTATCTGATTAAGAATGAGCAGTATCAGAATGAATTCGCTTACGAATATGTTGTTCTTAGAGAGGCACAGAGAAGAGACTGAAAGAATTTGCTAAAGTTAGATGGGGTTATTTTAGGCTTTGGTTTCATCGCACTTAGACTAAAGAAATTTGAAATGACTTATAGAGACTATCTACATCATAGCAGATACCCAAATTATTTGAATGATCTTCTATCATCTATGATAAAGGGTGTCAAAGAGTTGCATGAACTTGGATATGTTCATAGAGATTTGAAGCCTGAAAATGTTATGTTGAACATATGCCCTTTAGAAGTAGTTGTCATCGATTTCAATAGAGCATCACGGTAAGAAAATATAACCTTAGCTAAGGTTCTTGGAACCCCTTGATACTTTCCAATCAGAGAGAAGTGGACCAATGGTTCAGTATAATGGGATGTATGGGCAGTTGCTGCTATTATATTAGAGAGCGATATGGAAAGTATGTCTTACTTTGGCACAAAGCATGAAAAATAATAAATTAGCTTAGCTTAGAAACATATAAAGTAAGAAGATGTAAGCGAAGAAATTAGAAATTTAGTAGAGATGATAATAGTAAGAACTCCTCACTATCCTAGATAATCATTAGACGACATGCTTGAACCACTAAAGACAGCAAGATTCAAGAGATATAACAAAGAAAAGCAAATTAAATTCGTTTGAGTTAAATCACCTAATAATCATTAAATTTACATTAAATTCATATAAATCCTGCTTTTTCTCTACTAGCCCCAATAAGACCCCAACTATACCCTACAAATCAAAGCACTTATAAACATCAATAAGGGGTTTTGGGGTTTTGATTGAGGAGAATAAAGGGGTCATCACCACAAGAGGCATCTTGCAGAGCTTGCAGCAGCAACTGGGAGTGCGCATTTCCCCCTATCGCATCAGCAGGTTCCTGAGGCACGAGTTACACATGAGCTACCACAAGATCTCCCATCTCACTCCCAACCACAATAAATTGAAGTCGCGGCTCCAGCGCCAGATCGCCTCTGCTTACTTCATTCAAGCCTCGTGCTCGGGCTTTACGATATACAACATCGACGAGCTAAAATGTTTAGTCTTCGCAGAAACGCATGAGCCGCCTCTGTATAACCGCGGCTGCCTCCAATCGGGGTAGCTTCATCTTCAATGTGAGTATGGGTTACACTATTTCCCACACCTTCTTGGTCTTCATGATGGATTTCATTTAGCATTTGGATGTGCAAGAAAAAGACTGGAGGGCCCACTCCATCCTGCTAATGGATAATGCTTCCTATCATCGCAGCGCGCAACTTCATCAGGGCGTGTGCTGTGTGCCCCGAGCACCCAAATTCCTCCTAGATTTCGAAGGGCTACAAAATGACCTTAAGTTCGCCCCACTAGCTCAACATTCACTGAAAGACTCGACAGCAACAAAGTCTGCCATGTTTTGTAATTTTAAATATTTAATCGTCTAATAGTTTAAATTAAAGTATAATAAATCACTTTTTTAATTTCACTTTCCACTCACTTTTGCATTTCTCCTAATGGGGTTTTATTTTTTAGTTATTATATTTTTAAAAGTTACAATTCTATTTTTCTTTTGCTGAGATCATCATTGAAAGTTAAAATAAGGACTATCTCTTATTGTTTAGGGTGAATCGAAATCTAAGATTGAGGACTACAACTTATATTTATCTGAATATTTCTGTTCTACGACTAGACTTTACTTTGTCTAAATTCAAAATTTTTATCTAACTTTTTCAAAATCTCGATTCATGCTCCACCAAGGCTCTGTGGTATGAGTTTCAGTTGCTATAATGATCATAAGCATGTAGCGATGCTATTGTAAAGAGTTAGATATGGTTTGATCATAGTTAGTGATAGTTTAACTTGAAAGTATGAGAGTAAATAAGCTAGCCTTACGACTAAGAATCTTTAAGTAAATACGACTAGCTAATCTGCCTCTTGATTCGACTAGTGTTTAGACTATTTACGACCTTAGTCTTCAAACTTTGTAGGATATCCATTCACTCCGTACAATATGCAACAATATAGTTATATGATACAGATACAAGTTGGTTGGTTTGAACGCTTAAGTTGAAGAGACTTCCTTGATACAAGCTTATAAACCTTTGGAAAAAACAAACTTTGGAGAAAAAAAAGCTAGTATTATGGCTAGGACTAAAATATCATCGACAAGCTAGATAGTTGATACTAATCTGGGCAGTCGGACTACCACTACTATAAGATTAACACACGACTAGTTAGTCAGACTTGCCTCAATACTCTCTTTTATGACTGTCGTACAGAAAATGCACTTAGAGAAGGCTATATAAGTTGATTGATTAATAACTAATTTAAATTTAAAATTTAATATCAGCAAATAAGACTTAATCACAACTAATCTAAATGAAAAATGTTGGAGGGCAGGTAATTTTTTTTTACTTTCATGTTTAGACTTAAAACGACTATCCTAAATCAACTTAGTTGACTATCGTCCTAATAGAAGAAAAGTCGCATTTTTGTTTTAAATAAGGCTTACCAAATCACTATAAATTCATAGACTTCACACTTATTGGAGTTTGGGGTAATGGATATAGCTTTAAAAGATCTGCAGTTGCTCTTTCTAGCCCTTCACATAGTAATGCGCCAAGATTTGGAGAAAGATATCCAGGTTAATAATAACAAGCTGTCTTTAATGCATAAATCCTTTTACAGGCGTGTTTTAAAATATCAATTGATTAACCTTTTTTTATGGCGATGCCTGCATAATTTAGAATTTAAAATGCTTTTAAATGCATCATAGCTTTAATGGAATCCTCGCTTATAGGTTTTTTGGATCTATAATATGCAAGGAGTTATTCATTCAAAAAGCCAAAACCCCTTAATTAATTATAATTATGATTTATAGATGATGGTAATCGTTAAGACCCGAGTTAGTTAAAGCCATGTTCTAGGAGAACAAGATATGGCCTCCATTTCTGATTTTATTTAAATCTACTATATTTATTTAAATTATTTCTCATTTTTAATGCAATAAAAACATGCTTTAATTCATCTATCTTTTTAAAATTTCATCGGACTATCATTTTTAAAAATTGTCTGTCGGAAAATCATTTTAAAACATTGTCTGGCGGGCAATCATTCCTTAACATTGTCCGGTGACTCAAAATTAATGATTAAATTCCAAATAGAAATAAGAGATTTCAACATGGATATAGAACAAAGATCTAAGTATCCCTACTAAATAGAAAGGCTTCATTTATATCTTACAAAAAAGTCAATCAGGCACCTACATATTCTAAAAGGAATATAATTATATCTGTTTGGAAAATAAGAGATAAAGAAAGATTAAAGTTAAATATAGAATAAAATATAAAAAAACTAAAAATATAAAATATTATAATTTTGCAAACATTTTCTAGGATAATGATGCTTAGCAATCATTAGTAATAGAGTTTAATTATGATTGCTTATTTAATTTATTTATATTTAATAATTCTAATTTTGAGTGTTTTTATTGCTATATTATAATCAGAGATTAAAGTTTAATATATTAAAAGGTTTGACTTTAATTAATTTGAAACTTAATGAATGTGATGGATTTGTGTTTCTATTATTAATTTTATTTTTGTTGTTAGATTTTATGCTATTACTTATTTTAAAGGTGGATTTCTTTAATCCTCTATATTGTATCATCAAAATATTCGTATATATATTTATGTAACATAATATATTTCATGCAGAAATAAATCCACTAAGAAAATTTTAATGATTGTACTTTTTGTGTTTGCTTTATTTATTTAATTAAACTATCTAAATTTATGAAAACTACTTATTATTTATTCCTTAAGACTCCAATTTATATAATGCTTTTACACCAATTATTTCAAGTATTTTATAACATGGTTCCATATTAAGTTTAAAAAAAGATTGGAACTTTTCCATTTAAGCCTTTTTAAATTAAATCTAAGTACTGATTAAGTTTTGGTACTATTGTAGGAATACATTTTATTTGGGAAAATGATTTATAATTAATTAATTAAAATATTAAAATCTTGGAAGTTAACTTACTGGAAACCTAGACAATATGGTATTTGTTCGATAGTGAATTCAAAATTAGCTGGACTTTACTATTGGTGGTACCCCTCTATCGCTTTGTAGGATTGAGATAACTTGAGTTTAATTTTAGGTGATTTGTTTAGTCATTTTTAATGGTCAAATTATAGTCGAGTTAACTCGCTTCAGGAATGCGATAGAGGGGTACCGCCAATAGTAAAGTCCAGCTAATTTTGAATTCTCTATCTGACAAGTACATATTGTCTAGGTTTCCAGAAAGTTAACTGCCAAGATTTTAATATTTTAATTAATTAATTATAAATTATTTTCCCAAATCAAATGTATTCCTACAATATTAAATTAGTACCAATTAAGTTAGATGGATAATATACTCGAACTAATTAAATTTGAAAAAAATGTAATACTAATTTAATAGAATTTAATTTATTAAAATGGAAATTCTTCTTTGAAATTTGTTACAGTTTAATCAAACTTTTTCCATTTCTCTTTACAGGGTTAACCTCCTATTAGACACTTATATGTAAAGGGGTGTCTAAGAATTAATAGTAATAATCCTTCTTTTAGCTTCTCGCTAAAATAATTATTTGTTAATGCCAATTTTGGCTTATGAGTTAAAATTAAAATTTATTAATATTCTAACTTAATTAAACTCTAAATTTATAATAAATAACAAATCTTATATCATTAAAAAATTTGGAGTATAAATAAATAAATAATTTTTCACTTACATTCTTTGATTTAAATTAGTAAGCTATAGTGCATTAAGGCCTTTCAGCATTTTAAGTAATTTCTAAATTTTATTAATTCATTATATATAATTTTACTAAGAAATAATTATGTAAATAGAGGATATTTCCAAATAGAATTTTGTAATTTCGATATGGAATTATAATATTGTATAAAGTCTCAAACTTGAATTATGAATATGCCTTATAAAAATTTTCTATCCACAAATTTCATTATTTTGAGATACTAAGAACAAAGTTCTATTAAAGTATCGAGTTGTTATAATTCTTTATCGAAATTGAATTATATCGTTAATAAATAAAATATTGAATGATTTAAACTGATAAGCGATATTAAAGTTTCTTGTGTTTTAAGTATAAAAACAATCTTATAATATTAGCTTAGAGATATAAATAAATCAAATTATATTTAAGAAATTATGAATAAATTAATGATAAGATTATTTTAATTAAAATACTATTTATATGCGTTACCTACATTAAAAAAGTAGGTAACGGACCTAAAAAATTATTATAACTTTTAAATATTAAAAATGAGTAAAATTTTAATTAGAATATTAAAGATGGAATTGATAAAAAATTTTAAAGATAGCTTTTGATTAATAATGCTTTGAGAACTAAAAATTACTTGATTGTGGCTAACAATCACTTTAAAACCACTCATTTTAAAAATAATTATTTTTTTTTAAATGTTTACAATCTTTATTGAATTGGATGAAAATATATCAATGAAGAATGCAAGTTAAAAGATTTGATGGTATTTAGTTGAATTTGAAATACTTTTTGATGAAAATTTTAATTATAATTTTAATTAAAAGCAAAATTTTTGAAATGATGCAATCATCAAATTTTCTAATAAAAAAAACCATTAAAAGTGATTTTAAATGTAAAAATTGTAAAACAGAAAAAGATGTCACTCAAAATTATCTTTTTGAAATAAAAATGATATATTTTTATAAATATATGAGAATATATAAGTTGAGTATAAAAAGATTGATCATAAAAAAATTCATTTTTCATAACAAGTGAAAAGGATGCATTTTAAAACAAATAAATACTAATCCCCAACATTACCCTCATCAATCATGACACATATAAAACTCAATAAGGGAATTTTTGGAGATTTTATTATAGGTGGGTGGATTTTCTAAGATTGATTGCTTTCTGCTTAACGGAATTTGAATTTTTTTATCAACTGAACATTAAGATGATGTAGCGGCAGTCAAAACATCAAATATTTTCCAATTTCTTGATTTAGTTTTAAATTGATAAAAAATGATTAAAACATAATTTTTGATTTTAAAACTTATTAACTAGGAATTTATATTGTTAATAATATATATTATAGCGAGTATATCTTAAGAGTTATTTATATATATCAACTAAAAATAACCTTAGAGTCTTTTGAAAGTTCTCTAAACTTTTTCTTTTTAAGTTGCTGCTTTATAATTTCGATAGTTACTTCAATATTTTAGCATAAGCTTAAAGAGAATTTAGTAAGTATGGTTTATAAGATTTTATTAATCTTTTACTTTTCTGGGTTTTCTATATTCATTATTGTAGGAATTCATTCGTTTGCGAAAAGTTATTAAACAAAATTTATTAAATCTTATAATAATCGTATATATCAAATCCGAAGTGATTCAAAATTTAAATATAAGTTTGATTCGCTAGATCCTGCAATTTTAGCTTGACTTTACTATTGGTAATACTTCTGATTCAACTTAGAGCAATATAATGGGTTTTTTGTTTTTAGTATGATAAAATCACTAAAGCAATAATGGCAACTTTTTATTTTTTAATGCTCTATCCACACAGTACAATATTGTGAGGGTTTAGAGAAATTTTCCAAAAGAATAACTGAAAAAGGTAATTTATTATTTATTAATTAAATTAAATTTAAATTCATTATCGGGGGGGGCGATATGAAATATAGCAATAATATCTGAACATAAGATATATTTTTTATATTTTATTAAGCTATCGTAACTACTCTGGTTCAAGTTAGGGTCGGAAAACACGAAAAAAGTTATTTTAAATTACAGAGATTTTTCTATAGTGTTGAAATTACTTAAAACTAATGTCAGTTTTATAATAAAATTACAAATATTTTTATGTATTTTTCATAACCTTTTGTTCAATTTGTGCATTTCTAAAATATATAACTTACTCATATCTTTTAAATAAGTTATCTTACATGAATGAACTTTTTGAATAATACAATTATTATTGAAAATAAATATTTTAGATATCATAATCGTTTAAGATAACTTATTAAAAAGATATGAATAAGTTATATAGTTTAGAAATGCACAAATTGAACAAAATGTTATGAAAAAAACATAAAAATATTTGTAATTTTATAATAAAAACTGACATTTGTTTTAGGTGTTTTCAACACTATAGAGAAATCTCTTGTAATTTAAAATAATATATTCCGTCTTTTCCGACCATAACTTGAAGCAGAGTAGTTAAAATAACTTATTTAAATATAAAAAAATATTTTTGGTTCAAATATCCCCTATTTCACAAGTCGAATGTATTCCTACAATAATAGAATCTTTCTCATTCTTGAAGCAGAAGTAATTATTCTTTATAAAATTATTTTATATTATATTATTTTTGCTGGTATAGCCCATATATATCACTAAGTTTCTACATCTCACCAATCTTCTCTCCCTCTCTCTGTGAATTGTCCAGGAATACTTTAAACATTTAACAGAGCAGATACTTTAGTCATTGACCTCTCTATATTTTAATTTCTTGTACCATGGCTTACTAAAATGGATGTTGAAGGTGAACACAGCATTATCAGCGTGTCTGATCTTGATGTTATAAACAATAGTCCCTGCATTTAATTTCAAATATATAGTTTGTATTATTACTATAAAAATGTCACTGTATATTAGCTATAGTGTATGGAGATATAAACATATCAGGAAACTTTATAAAACATCACAGCTTGCATGACAGCTCGATATTTAATTGGAAAATGTATCCATTACTTCAATTCGCAGATGTAGTCAAATTGGCCTTCGAGAACTTTTATTTTTTAGCAGGATGTTATCAAGTGCTTTTGTTATAATACTAAACAATTAAAAATAAATGATACATATAGTTGAGACACATTTGCAAAAAAGATATTATAACTGTATAATCTAGTACTTCTTTGATATATTTTATATAAGTACTCACCATACTTATGCTTAGGTAGTAAATCTAAATATTTTTCACCATAAATAAACCCTAAATTTTGCTAATTTTTATATTTAATTTAGAAAACTTGCATAATTTCTCTACTTACCCCATTTATGCCCTACAAAATTACTAAATTATCTAATAAAAGTGTAATGAAGTTCTAATGCTATATTATCAACCTGAATTCTTTCTAAGCAAATACTAAAATCAAAATATTTTATTCTATATATGAATATGATCAAAAATATCAAACTAACCATTATTGCTACAGTTCTTAATACAATGCAAAGAAACTAGAACTAATAATGATATTAGAGCTTATCTTAAAGATTTAATTGGAATATATACATAGTGGTTACCTTAAATCGTCAATTATTTTGCCTTGTTGCTAGATAATAATGGATCAACTTTGACTACAAAAAGTTTGAAATTAATTATATTTAAAGAGAGAAAGAGATCAAAGGAAAGCATATGAATTTGAGCATATTACTTTTTTATATTAGTGTTAAACATTAAGGAGAGAGCAAAAATCGGATTTTATACATAAAATGATTATGTTTAGTAAGTCAAAATACAGCTCCCACTCGATAAGATAAGAATCTTGAATTTTTTAATGTTAAGACTGCTAGAACCTTTTTAAAATTAAATAAAGGCTGAAAAAAGCATCTCAAAAGATATAAGTTTTTGAAATGCTAGGTTTTTTTCAAGCACGATAATTTTAGATGGCAGGTTTTAGGACACTAAATGAATGAAGTCAAATACTCAATATGCTAAAACTCAAAAGGTACAAGAAAAGGATTTTCAAGGGTCAGAAATGATTTGAAGCGATGAATCAACTAACAGGAAATACGTTTTTAGAAGCATGCTTCTAAGCGAAGTTTATGAATATATTTGCATTTAAAGGAGTTAATCTCTTCACTAGTATTGAAAACTACTTGAATATAAACTTGCCTACAAAAGCAAAGCTTATATTTGTAAATATGAAAGCATACAAAGTTTTCCCCTTCAGTTATCTTATTAAGAAAAATCAGTTTAAGAAAGAGTTTGCTAATGAATACATGTTTCTTAGAGAGGCCTGGAGAAAAGATTGTAAGAATATGCTTGAGCTAAATGGAGTTGTTTAAAGCTATGGTTTCATCGCATCGCACATAAAGTTAAGAAATTTGAAATGATTCTGAGAGACTATCTATATCATTATTGATACCCCAATATTTAAAACCAGATACTCTCAAATATTAAACTAGTTATTAAGGTTGCAGGAACTTGGAAATGTTCATAGAGGTTTGAAGCCTGAAAACATTATGCTAAATTTCTGCCCTTTATAAATAGTTGTTGGATATTACAAGAAGTTTTAAGATAGAAGACAGTTACTTTAGCACTGGTACTAGATACTCTAGGATACAACCCAACAAGAGAAAAGTGGACTAATGGTCCTGTTTAATGGGATGTGTGGGCATAAGCAGCAATTATATTAGAAAGGGACATGGAATGTATGTTTTACTTTGGTACTAAGTATGAAAAACAATTAATAAGTTTGGCCTAGAAACATATAAAGTTAGAAGATGCGTGCGAAGAATATAAAAGGATAGTAGAGTTGATAATCGTGAGAGCTCCCTCCTATTCTAGATATTCCTTAGAACACATACTTGAGCCATTAGAGAGAGCAAGATTTAAGAGATACAAAAAAGACAAGCAGATAAAATTTGTTTGATTTTAGACCACTAATAATAAACATTAAATATTCATTAAATTCACATAAAACCTGCGTTTTCACTACTAACAACACCAATATGACCTCAACTGTAACCTTCAAATAAAAGAACTTAAAATCCTCATTAAGGGGTTTTGGGGTTTTAAATAAACCCTAAAAAGTCCCAACAATTATAGGTTTAAATTTCATCATTTTTTCAATTAATAATTCGATTAAGGTTTTGAAGGGTTTTAGGATATGGGTTTTTGAGTAGAGCTCGAAGTTCCCATTCTTACAACTAATTATATAAAGAGTTAATAAAATATTAGATATTATTTTAAAAATTAATTTTAATTTATTTAATGAAAATTATAAGTCAATAATAAATGAACGCAGAAAGTAACGCCTCTTACCGAAACGACACAAATACTATATTGATCCCATCTTATGGCGCTCTCGTTGCAAAGAAATTTTCAAATTTCGATTAGAAGAATGCAGTAGTAGACTTAGAATTTACATTGGTATTAAGACTCATCGTTGATAAATTGGACGAAGAACTGATAGATAAACTTTAAAAGGAACTTAAATATCGTCTTAATGAAAGTGAAAAAGAAGCTCCTAACGGTAATATTGACACAAGTGCTGATAACAAATAGTTTCTATTTTATACTAAAATCCCAAGCTTTAATTCATATAAATATTTAGAGCAATAAAAATAAAATTAAATCTTAAAAAGAATTAATAATAAAAATCAGTAATAAAAATACAGTTTTTAGAAATACTTCATTAAAGTTATTTAAAAGATTAGGTTTTAAATATAATAATTTTATTAATATAAACTAGAGGGTTATAACTACCTTTGATATAGTCAAAACACTATACCCCTTCAGTAGTTTAATTGAATTTTATATTGATAGAAGTAGATATTTAGTGCATACTTCATTATTGTTTTAACAGGGTTTATATAGTTTATTAGGAATTAGAATTAATTTGATTTAATCTAATATATGCGAGATTTGGGATCAGTATGACAGTGTGTATATAGATCAGTTGTTTAAGTTTTGTTATGAATGAGATGAAAGTACTGATAAACATATAAAACCCCATAGATCAATTAAGACATGAAGATTGGGGAAAATAGAAATTAAATTAAAAACTAATAATTATTGCCTAATATTAAATATAATTATGCTAAAATCTAATTTACACACCCTGATTGGTTTATTTTATAAGGACAATTAATCGAGCCAATAGTTTTAATAATTAGCCCAAACATTATTGATTTACGTCAATAATAATTAATTCTTAATTTAATTTCTATTTTCCCCAATCTTCATGTCTTAATTGATCTATGGGGTTTTAACTATTCTAAATTTTAAATCTAGAGCATGGCTTCTCCTTAAATATCATGCTCTTGTTAGGTCTTAATTTCTCTTACCATCAAATAGAATGATAAAGCATCTTCATTCTAAGCCTAAGAAACCATTAAAATTGTAGCAGCATTATATTGTTTACCTTATTATGATAACACTCTGAAATTCTGTACTAATTTCTCCCTCGCTTATATAGCTGTTGCGCTTCATCTTCAATTTCCACAACTTTAAATTACTGCATAATATATAGATAACAATTATAAAAAGAATGAAATATTTTACAAGACAGTCAATAGTATTAAGAGAGTGATTGACTGTACTGTTCCCTTTAAAAAGTATTATTTAAATTATATATTAGATTAAGTGCAGAGAACTTAAAAGCATAGCATAAATTTCATGTATACTCATGAAGCAGTTTTTACATTCAATACTTTTATAAAAAGTAAGATTACCTTGATTGTTATAAACAATTTTTATACAAGAGATAGAATGTTCTTAATGATCTCTTTATGTTTAAAAGGTCACTCATTTAGGAACTACTTTAATCGAAGATAAATTCTGTATTATTTTATTAATAATTATCCTCTTCACATTTAAGCAAAGTAAAAGAATGTAGTTTCTTAACTAACTTATATGTTCTCTTTTAAGCTCCCACTTTTTTAAATGGACCTCACTAACTTTATAACAGAGAAAAAGAATCATAATTACCTTGCTTAAAAACCAACTTAAACCTAAAAAAGCATAAAAGTTTTTCGGAAGTTAGACTTTTTTACAAAGTCTTGAATTATTTTTATATTAGGTTAAAATTCACACCTGTATAAGTGACATTAATCAAGTTTTCAAAGCAAAACAGGAGGAAGTATCAAGACAAGGAAGTGTTATGGGAACTTTATGCTATTATTTAGAAAAGAAAAAATGGAGAAAAGAAGATTTTTAATGGGATTATTGGCTTTATTAGCTATAATGATACAGTGCTACTTGCGTCACATTAATTTATTTTCTACAAAATGAGATAGAGTTGCAAATAAAAGATTATAGTAATTTAAGTACAACACTAGAGTATCTCAAGCAAGGAAATAAATGGCAAGGTAAGTAATAATTAAACAACTAAGATATAAAAATTTAGAAAAAAAGAGTATTAAGCGAGTATAATTAAAATGTGGAGACTGCTAAAAATAAATCAAAAAAGAGATCAAATAGAATTATGTTCATATCAATACACATGTATTAAGATCAAACAGTCACTAATTTGAATTAAGTTTGAATATAAGCTTATATATCTTTAATTAATTAATCAACTATCTAAAAATGGAATTTTTGTTTTTTTCAACTTTTCTGATTCATTTCTATTTTAGGGCAGTGAACTAGTTGATGCTGTAGCTGATCTTTAAGTTTTTCTTTAAATTTTTCATAGATATCTTCATCATATCTTCAGGGTATCTTCAGGATATCTTCCTCAAAAAATAAAAAGTGTGGAGAGTGTGGAGTTTAACAATAATAATAGTAGCAATAACAGCAACAATAGTAGCAATAACACTAATAAAATCAATATCAAGCATTGTTAAAGTCTGGGGATTTTTACCAAAAAATCCAAATTTTAAGAAAATTGATGTCTAAATACTTTGTGTTGAAGATGACAATCAAGATGATGATTATGAATATGAAAAAAATCTCTGATTTTTAATATTTTGAAATTCCATTAGAATTTCAAACAGACTTTAACAATGCTTGATATTGATTTTTTTAGTGTTATTGCTACTATTGTTACTGTTATTGCTACTATTATTATTGTTAAACTCCACACTCTCCACACTTTTTATTTTTTGAGGAAGATATCGTGAAGATACCCTGAAGAATTATGAAGATATCTATGAAAAATTTTAAGAAAAACTTAAAGATCAGCTACAGCATCAGCTTGTTCACTGCCCTAAAATAGAAATGAATCAGAAAAGTTGAAAAAAACAAAAATTCCATTTTTATATAGTTGATTAATTAATTCAAGATATATGAGCTTATATTCAAACTTAATTCAAATTAGTGACTGTTTGATCTTAATACATGTGTATTGATATGAACATAATTCTATTTGATCTCTTTTTTGATTTATTTTTAGCAGTCTCCACATTTTAATTATACTCGCTTAATAGTGTATGCGTAAAATAAAGATCAGACCTCCTCCACATTATTCAAAAATGCATTTATAATAGTAGCATCTCATTAATCTTTATAGAAATTCTCTAAAAGAAAGAGTGCTTTGACTCAAAAATAATTTATATTTTATAATAATTATAATTAATTTTAAATATATTTAAATTTTTAGAAATTAATCATAAACTCCATACTATTGTAATATTTAAGAGTTATCTCTAAAAATAATGTCGATGAAAGATTTATATTCGAAAAAGAATCAATCAAGAATTTTTCATTATTTTTCAAAATTATCATTATTCAAAATAACTAAAAATAGAAACATAAATTTATTTTTTAATTATTATCTGATTTGGTACAAAATAATTAATTAAGAAAACATTATATTGTAAAACAAAAATCTTAGGATTATTCAGATATTTTTAGGGATTTATAATAAACAATTTACAAAAAAAACTCTTTATATTTAAAGAGGATTAAACATTGGAGATTTCCTTTTTATTAATCATTTTTTATTAAATAATTTAATAAAAAATCTTTTCTTTCGAAAAAATATAATAGACAATAAAAATATCTTATTCTTTAAGCTAAATCCTAAATTAAAATTATAAGATATAAGAACAGCTTCAGCTAAACTGTACTAGACTGTAACTCTTGTATTTTAAGTAAATAAATTCAATACATTTACTATATATTTCTCATTAAAACCTATAAACAATATTAATACTTCACGAATTAACAACAAATAAATGCACTTATAAACATCTTTTTATCTCATTCAATTTGAATTAAGACAGAAAAAACCTAAATTTTCTAATGTTAAAGGATTAAATAAAAATGATAAGATAGAATTTTTGAAAAATAAGTGAAATTTTAAATGGAAAAAAGAATTTGAATTAAAATGTACAAAAATCAATTAAGATAAAGGCATTTTGACAAATATATCTTATAATGGTCAAATTTTATGTAGATTTTTTTCGAAGTAAATTTATCATATTTATTTTTAGCAAAAATTCCACAAATTTGACCATTCTAAGCTATGTTGAGAAAATGCCTTTATCTTAATTTATTTTTGTACATTTCAATCCAAATTCTTTTTTCCATTTAAAATTTCACTTATTTTTCAAAAATTCTATCTTAAGGGTTTCAGTCAAATAATTAGTATACTAATAAAAATTTAAAACTAAACTCATTGTTAAAATATGTGAAAATAATAACTATTAAACTCTCAGTTTTTAAATAATAATAAAAAAGCCTCATTTATATATTTATTATTCTTTCCTTATATTTAAATAAGATTATTCTTCTCTTTAAAATAGAATATTTAATTTTATCAGAGGCAATAGCTCAATAAGTACTAAAGAAAGTATGAGATATAGCCCTTTTGAAGTCCTTTCTTTCCTTCTAAAAATTGAACTCTCTCATTTAACATATAAAGACAAGGATGTGAGATTCGTATTTCACAAACATTTAGACCCAACTGTAAATTTAAGTTTTAAGGACGATTGTGATTGTTTGGCTGAATTCAACGTTTGTAAACCTCAATCAAAACCCTTAAACCTTTAAATGAGGTTAATAGTGTTTTTGATTTGTAAGTTATAGCTAGGTCTAATTAGTGAGAAAACGAAAGTCTTATGTTAGTTTTATATATAACTATATAATATTAGGTGATTAAATTCGAACTATTTTATTTGCTTATCTTTGTGATATCTCATAAATAAAGCAGTCTGTAGTTATTATAGTATATCTAATTATTTTATTTGATATTCTGTAGCTTTTACAATGACAATTTCAACTATCTTCTTAATTTTATTGCAGATTTTATTTTGTTTAATATATTTAGCAGGCAATCTTATTGATTATTTGTAATTATTTGTTCCAAAGTATGACATACTTTAAATATCGCACCCTAAGATGATTGCAGTTACTGCCTAAAAATCCAATTAAACAGAGCCATTTTTCCACTTCTTTCTAATTGGGAAGTATCCTGGAGTGCCTAAAACCTTAGCTAAAGTCACTATCTCTTGTCTTATTGCTCTGTTGAAATCTATGACTACTACTTCTAAAAGGGCAAAGATTTAGCATTACATTTTCTGGCTTCAAATCTCTTTGAAAATACCTTTTCTATATAAATTACTTCTAGTTTCTTACCATGAGCTACTGCTTCACGATTTTAATGATCGCCATTTAAAAAAAATTAGAATTACTATTATTAATGAATTATAACTTCCCTAGTTAAAGTATAGTTGAGCAGTATCTTACCCTGCAACAACAATGGTTGATTTTCAGGAGTTAGACATCATATTTATACTCAGTTTATAACTAATTAAATTTTTTGATTGAAAAAAATGATGATTACATACACACTATAAACTAAATTAGATTTGAGTATTATTTGCAAGAATCGTTTTAAATCTTCATTTTTATCATTATAATCTCAATCTAGTTCTTTGGTTTTTTTTTCTGTAAAATAATGAGAGATATTGTAGGAATACCTTTAATTTGGGAAAACAAATTAATAACTAATAATTAAATAATTATAATTCGTAGCTGTTAACTTGTCCAAACCTAGACAATATAGTTGTTCTTCGAAGAGAATTTAAACTAAACTATTGGAGGTACCCTTCTATCGCATCCCTGAAGCGAGATAAATAGACTTTAATTTATAAATTAAAATTAACTAAACAAGTCACTCAAAATTAAAGTCGAGTTATCTCACTTCAGGGATGCGATAGAAGGGTACCGCCAATAGTTTAGTCCAGCCGATTTTAAATTCTCTATCGAACAATTACTATATTGTCAGGCTTCCAGAAATTTACTGCCGTGAATTTAATTATTATTAATTTAAAAATTTTAATTTTTCCGAAATCAAATGTATTCCTACAATAATTAAGTTTTGGTTCTTTTAACAAAGTTAGTACTAATTTAATGGAAATAAGTTTATTAAAATGGAAATCAATCTCTGCAGTTAATGAATCTACCAGCTTTCTCCACTTATCTTTCTCAGGTTTACATACTATAAAATGCCTATATTTTATAATAAGATTTTTATTAATAGTGAACAGAATTCTATAAATTATAATTTGCAATTCATTATTATGAAAAAACAAAGATGTAATCACTCAATTATTTGATTAAAAGAAGATAGGCCCAAGAAATGATCTCAGGATTCAATATTAAAGAAGATCTCTGTCGATACCTAACTTTACATGGCAAGATAACTTGATGACTGTTAAAATATTATACAGTTGGATTATTCCTTCCAACGATTAAAGGTACCAAATTTCATTCTTGAAAGCAATGCTTTGTGAGGAGAAGAAACCTTGTAAAAAAAGAGACTAAACTAATAGAAATTCCCAACAACCTTGAGATTTCAGTCATTAATCTTTATGAGGATGCCATGTTAGATGAGGAAGTGGTAGTTACCTTCCTATCAAGAAACAACTCTCTAATTAACTACTTTTCTTTGGTTTTCTTGGTACAATAAAAGAGGAGTATCTCAGAGAAATAATTGAAGAAGAACATAAGAAACGATATTCTATCTCTCCTGAAGATTAGAAAAAGCAAGGCATTCTAGTAAGCTAAGCTTGGCTTGAGGAACTTGGGATGCATCATTTTCTTTAAAGTAAGCTTTGACATAAGTCTTTGTAGAAAATTCTAGCACTGTTATATATCTTATGAAAGATTATGCTAAAGTTCATAGAGATAGAAAACAGTAGACAGTTCATTAAGTTAGCTAGAGACTATATAAGGATATTTAAGAGCCAGAAGATATTAAGATTGATGCAAAAGATTGTAGTAAGAGAAGTAACTTAGGGCCTGTCAAGCCTAAACAAAAAGAAAAGATATAGAAGCCTAATCTATTTAAGGGCCCCATTAAATATGTTAACAATTTCATTCATTTAAGTCTAAAACTTATTAATAAATATTTATTCTTCCTGTCCTTGCACATATCAAAGTCCTATCTTTATTAACTCTCTTGCAACTACTTTGTATTAAGTCTACTATATCGATTGGTAAATCATGCATTAGATGATGCAACAGTAACTTTCTGTAGTAAGTCTTGATTTAAGTAAAATTAATTTCCATTAAGTTATAGATTATAATGAACATTGTATACAGGAGTTATGTTTAACTCTTCATCAGCCTTTTTAGACTAATTAGTCTTATGAACTGATAAGTTATCAACAAACAAGGTGATCTCTTGGTCGTTGTAAATATCTCATAGCCTTTGCAAGAACACTATATTTTGCTCTCGCTTAATAGAGCGAGGATGAATTACATAAGTTTCTAAAACTGAATCTTCACTGATACCAGCTAAAATTGCATGTGTGACAATCTTCACCTTTTAGTCATAACCTTCTATGTTGTCATACTTTTTATACCAGGACTTATTAATGAAAGTATTTAATGTAAACACAGCTTCATAAGCGTGTATGAATATAAAGTTATTAGTAATAATTCGCTAAATAAAGTTTAAAATATAACTATAAAATAGCACCGTAAAATCAATCACTCTCTTCACTCTGTTGACTGTCTTGAAAGTTATACCATTTCTACCATAAATTTTGGCTACAGTCTAAGAAGAGATACGAATGTCAGGAAACCTGCGATTTAGTCAAAAGGAAAGTGATCTTGCAGGATGTTTTCGAGAGCCTGAATTATAATGCTAAACAGCTTTCAAGCAATGAAAACTAACAGTTGAGGCACATATGCCAAAGAGCTTTACTATAGCTGCATAATTCAGCACTGGTTTAACTTAGTCTATAAAATACTCGTACCATCCCTAAGCTTAAGCAGTAAATATAAATACTAGTCTCATAAATAGAACATAAATTTCGCTAATTTCTATATCTAATTTTGCAAATTGATCTTATTTCTCTACTAACCGCAATAATATCCCGAATATACCCTACATTCAAAACACTTATAAACCTCATTAAGGGGTTTTGGGAGTTTTGAATGCTCCGTTTCGATAAAAGAAGAAATTAAAGATGAACAAATTCGTTACTTCCCAACAATAGAGTTTACTTTTAGACTCTACAGAGAGCCAGGAAATAAAATATTAACAATTTTTCTCCCACAATTCATTTTAGGATCAATAATATTTATTACTAATGAAAATTGTTTGGACTTTGATAACAAAATTTCAATCATGGCAACATTATTATTGGCATATATTATAACCCTGAAAATCTTTGAGTACTAAAATTGAGTTTTTATTTGAAAAATGAAACTTAAACACATACTTTGTTGTGTGTTAATAAGATATATTGTAATTATATTATTGCTAAAATAAATAACAATATGAAAAATGAGTAATATAAATAAATAGAAATTGCTAATAAATACATAAAGAGCAATAATTACCAAAACCATTAATTCATAATTGATTTATAATTAATTATGATTAAATTAAAATTTTTATATATTATATAATTAATCGTGCAAGTTTCCAAAAATATAACTGTGCAAATAAATGAAACATACCGAAGCTTGTGCAGTTTGCAACTATATATTATTGTAGTAATAGATTTGAATTTGAAAAATTAAATTAAATTAAATTTATAATATTGAGCGGGTATAATTAAAATGTGGAGACTGCTAAAAATTAATTTAAAAAAAGAGATCAAATACAATTATGTTCATATGAATATACATGAGTTAAGATCAAACAGTCACTAATTTGAATTAAGATTATCTACATGCTTATTAAACTTTAATATATTAATGAACTATGTAAAAATAGAATTTTTTTTTACAACTTTTCTGATTTCTTTCTAGTTAGGGCATACACTAGTAATTGTTGCTGTCGTGATCTTAAATTTTATCATAAATTTTTCATATATATCTTCATCACATCTTCAAGGTATTTCCAGGATATCTTCCTAAAAAGATAAAAAAGTGTGGAGAGAGTGGAGTTTAACAGTAATAACAAGAACAATTAAAATAATAGCAGTAGTATTATCTAAATCAAGGATTATTAGAATCTGTTTGAAATTTTTACTAAAAACTTCAAATTTTAAGAAAAATTATCGTTTAAAGACTTAATGGTGAAGATGATAATAATTAATGATTTTATATATTTTAAAATTCCATTAGAATTTCAAACAGATTCATAATAATGCTTGATTTTGAGAATATTAGTGCTATTACTACTGATTTTGTGGATGCTGGACTCCACACACTCCACACTCTCCACACTTTAAATTTTTTGAGGAAGATACCCTGAAGATATCTATGAAAAAACTTGAAGATCAGCTACAGCATCTACTTGAACGATGAACAAAAATACAAAAAGTCAGAAAAGATTATAAAAAAGCAAAAATTTCATTTTTAGTTAGTTAATTAAATTTAAATAAGGATCTACTCAAACATAATTCAAACTAGTGACTGTGAGATCTTAACTCATGTATATTGAGATGATCATAATTATATTTGATCTCTTTTTTGATTTTATTTTAACAGTCTCCACATTTTAATTATACTCGCTTAATATATAAAAAAATGTAAGGAGGTAGTAGAAATCAGTTAAATATATATAATTGAGTAAATATTTTAATACTAGTTTCAATGAACAACAACAATCAACTAAAATATAAGATGGTTTTTAAATAAATTAAAATGATTACTAATGTTGGTTAATTACTATAATAGTGAATAATTTAAATAAAAATCGTCTCACATACCCGAATCTACAATCATTATAAATCATATTTAACTAATTTTTCTTTATTTATCTCTAAAAATTGTGATAATTTCTGCATTTATTTATAAAAAACTCAATTAATCTAATAATGGGGTTTAAATTGCATTTATTCCTACAATAAGATCAGAAATGCCATCGCTTCCATATGTAACATTGTCAGATTATGTCGTTTATAACTACATGATTTGTTGCATTATACCCTTGTTTTCACAATAAGCTAATACAGATATGGTTTATCGAGTAATTATTGGAGTTCTATCTGCTTTTCCAATACTCATAATTGTGTGCATGTCATTTAAGCACATGTTTTAGAAAAAAATATATGATAAGCCAAGTGTTCAGATTAAAAAAAGCAGCAGAAAGTTTAATTCAGAAGATTGGGCTAATCCATTGAGTAAAAATTTAAATATTTGCCAGAAATTAGGAAATTAATCAAGAATAATCTATAGTATTTTGTAATTAATTAATTTATCAATTTATTAATAATCCTAATTTACTAATTAAAACCACTCCAACCCAAATCTATATATGGTTTGGGATAGAGTGTGGTAGAGTGTTATTTTAATTATATATTTTTATTATCTTTAAAAACAACATTTCATTTAATAGAGATGACATATAGTTTTTATTATGAAATAATTTATTTATGTATTTTAATTATTAATATCAAAATAGTTTAAAAATTAATCATTTAATTACAGTGATATATAATGAATCAATGAATTTTATAATTTAATCAAAAACTATATGTCATCTCTATTAAATGAAATGTTGTTTTTAAAGATAATAAAAATATATAATTGAAATAACACTCTACCACACTCTATCCTAAACCATATATAGATTTGGGTTGGAGTGTGGTTTTAATTATAAAATTAGGATTATTTATATATTGATAAATTAATTAATTATAAAATACTATAGTTTATTCTTGATTAATTTCCTAATTTCTGGCAAATATTTAAATTTTTACTCATTTTGTAATTGTCACATGCTATGATTGATAATTATCCTAAATATGCCCTAAATTAATTTAATTAATAATTTTAAGTATATTCATCTTCTTTTAACTTTAAACCATATTTATTATGTACTTTCACTAAGATTAAATTTATGTTCCCTAATCTTTTATTATTTAGCCCTAAAAATACTATCACGAATTAAACAAGTTCAAGATTGGAACAAGCAGTTCTAACATCCATAATTAAAAACTCCAAATCCCTTAATTTATTGTAAAGCGATTTGGTTAGTATAGATAATTTGGGTTCTTATTATGTGAAGCAAATAACTCAAGTTAAATTGCAATACGAGAAATATAAGTTAAGGAAATATAGGGTCTATTTTTATTGAGAAACCTTTAGTTTTATAGCTAAATATTTTTTGTTAAGAAATGATTTTTAATATCAACTAAGTCTAATCATATATGAATAATTTAGCAATTAAAAATATGATTGCAAAAGTAAGTTGATTCAAATGGCTCTTCCAACTAAAAGTACTCCTTTATTATTGAAATCTCTTTTAATTTTTTTCCAAACAGATTTTTTTTATATATTCATTTTGGAATATACATTTTTGAATATCTTTATTGATTTTAATGGAGCCATTTTATTTAGTAGGATATATAGAATACTTTTCTAAATCCAAGTCTTATTCAGTATATTACATTTGGAAAATATACACAAAAAAGCATATGATAGTCCGGCTGACAATATTTATCAATGATTGTCAGGAGGACAATGTTTTTATAAGATTTTCTGGTGAATTTTCTACGATATAAATTGATAAATGAATGTTTTTAATGTTTGGAAGTTAAAAATAAATATTAAAAAAATATAAAAAATATTAATAATCTAACATGGAAACTTTTACAGTTCTGCTTGGCCAGGAATATAATTGACTTGAGCTGTAATTTATAATTAATATATAGATATTTGATTATAAAATCAAAGTATAAACAATTGCAATTCTTGGAGGTATTAGTGAGCTTGCTGGTTTAGAAACTTATGTTATTCATCCTCGCTTTATTAAGACAGAGCAGTATATTTAGCTCTTATAGCAGCTGAGAGAGAAGTACCCTGAAAATAATATTATACTATTCGTTGATAATCTGTATGTTCATTAGACAAAAGAAACAAGTAAGAGTTATGATTAACTTAGAATAATACTAGTATTTAACGTGCCGAGCCTTACAGCCTACAATTCAATGGAATTGAATTCTACTGGGGTAATCATTAGATTATTTCTAGAAAATGCTGCTATAAATCTTGATGCATGACTTTCCTATCCATATAGTCAATTTATTAAAAGTTCAGAGAAAATAGCAGAAAATTATTTGACTTAAAAGTATGCTTAAGAAGGGAGAGTAAATTTATATAAATAAGCATGAAAATATAAGTCATACTTAAAAATCTTTCGAGGGAGGTGGCTTCTTTCCAGTCTTCTTCTTGTTGCTTCACTTCTCCTTAGTTTATTCTCTTGCTGCCTGCTCCTGCATCTAAGTTCATTTAATATTGTGGCTGAATATTATAATAGAAGCTCTTACTAATTTCATACTTTGTCTGTGAATTTCGCTATTAATGAAGCTTGCTCTATTCTTTCGACAAGAAGATGGCATTTCCAGATTTTTCCAAAGAGTTAAACTGCAAATCTTACTTGAAATATAAGGGTACTTCTGCAGCTCTGATTGCATGCTTTCACTTATCTTGATCCTTTTTTTCCTTATCTTCCGATGAGATGCTGGACTTTTTCTTATGAGATTCTTGAATAACTTCTTTAAATCAATCACCTTTGATTGTTGCAAGCATGCCAAAGAAAAGGTTTTTTTCAGGCATTATTTGACACTGTTTCTTAGAAGGCAGGTACAACAAAACCCCTGAGTCATTCATAGCTTCATCATATAATATAGTCACTGAGATTTTTGTATAGTTTGGAATCTCTGCAAACTTTTCATCTTAAATTTTCAATACTTTCTTCTCTCGCAGAGTATCGCTCTTAGAAATGAAAAAAATTATTACCTTCCTTCGCTGGCAGAAGCAAGGCAACCACATATTAAAGATTAGTTATCATGAGTTAATTACCTTACTGTACTAAATAAAGATGAAAATCCTCCTTCCTTTTAAATCTTTGAATCGATTCTTGTGCATGCATCATTAATTGACTTCATCTTGTTTATAGATATAAGAAATGATATTCAAAATTAAGTTTTTTAATTTCAATTATATACTTCTGTAAAACTTACTTTAAATATTAATTTAGTATATTCATAATGAGAAAATAGTAAAAATAAAATTTAAATTTAAATTTAATTAAATAAAACTGCCACAAATTTGCATGAGGTTCAAATATAATTTGATATAGTAAGTATCCAAAAATGTCTGTATAAAATGGCCGTTACTATGCACCAACTTCAATAAAAAGTTGAAAAGTTCGAATCCTGCAAATTCTATTATTTTTAATTTAAATATTATTTTGCATTTATTTTTAAACAAAAATAATAGAAATTCCAAAGCAGGATTCGAACTTTTCAACTTTTTATTGAAGTTGGTGCTTAGTAACGGCCATTTTATACAGACATTTTTGGATACTTACTATATCAAATTATATTAGAACCTCATGCAAATTTGTGGCAGTTTTATTTAATTAAATTTAAATTTAAATTTTATTTTTACTATTTTCTCATTTTTAATATACTATATTAATATAGCAGCCTATAGGATGCCAAACTCTATGATGGAGATGAAGAAGGTTTAAAGAGCTCGTTTCAAACTTGAGACATTGATAATAATTTTTACTCTTATAATTCTATATTGTTTAATTTAAATTAGTACATACTTAATTAAGGACACCTCCTAAATCGGTATGCGCTAAAATCATCTTATTATTGAAATAAAAATGATTTACTTCTTAAACATATTTGTAGCTGGATCGACTCTTAGCACTCATTTTTCTTCTACATAACTCTAAAAATCTACCTTAAAACTTTTAGGCTTGCAAAGTATAGATGCAGTTTATAATTATAAATTCAAATTTAAATTTGAGTGCTAAAATTTTAAGTTAACAACAGCACTTTCATCAATCTAAATGACACCCTACTTTGGAATTAATAAAAGTTGTGAAAGCTGTGAGATGAACTCTCATTTATAACTCCCAGAGCTATCACTTGAGATCTTTGTTTTTTAAAATAGAAATCAATAATTGATAATAAATGGCAAACAAGTGTGTGGGAGAAGGAGAGAAGGAGAAAGGCAATAATGAAATTTTTATACAAATGATAAGGTTGAAGTATATTTTTGTAAGCTATGTGAGAGATATTTCGCTCATAAATTAAGCTGGTATTTTCATTTGAAAGACCATTGAGAAGCAAAACCAACTGTAAACTTAAAGCATATAAAATCGATGGAAAGTATGATAGCTTTGAGTGGCATAAGCAACACTCTCATAAATTTGACCCACTTTAAGATGAATCTTTTAAAAGCCCTCAAGAAAGAAATAGAAGTTGTAAAGCATGATGTAGAACTGAAGTTTCTCAAAAAAAGAAAAGCTTGGGAATATTATAAGGGGGTTGTGCCTATATGAGCTAGTGAATCAGAGTTCGTATGGAAGGTACTAAATAAACCGACCTCTGACATAACAAAAACAATGATTAAAATTTAATTAAAAAATCCCAGTCCTTGCGTAGATAGATATAGGTACTTCTCTTAAAATCTATCTAATTCTAGAAGACTTCTTTGATAAGAAGTTATCAATAATCATCAACATGGTTACAAGGTTTATCCTTTTAACTATCTCTAATTATTATTATTATTATTTAAAGTAGTCTAACTTTGTATTCACTCATCCTGCCCGATCTGTTCTGATCGTTAAAAGGTCATGTTGGGGGTCCTTGAGGCCTCAATAATAACAATCCTAATCCTAATTATTATTTAAAGCTGAACGGAATTAATACTGGGGCTTAAGCCTAACTATCTCTTAAATGATTATTAATATTAGATTGAGGATAAGTTGCTTGCTTTGATAGCAACTAAAACCTTACAAAGTAAAGAGAGCTACACAAGTTAGGCTTTGTTAACAGAGATTCTTTTGCCTGAGAATATTATGGTTAACATTTCACCTATAAGAGTGACAAATATTGACTTCAACATAGCATTTAGGGTGGAAGTATCAAGGCTAAGAAGTTTAATGGGAACTCCAGGCTATTATCGAGAAAGAGAAGACTGGAAAGATGGTGAATTTTAGTGGGATGTGCTGGGCTTTAGCAGCAATAATAATAATAGAGTGCGATATGCCTCGCAAAGATTACTACTCTACAAGGTGTGAGATGGATGGAAGTAATTAATCAGATAATAGAAAAAAACCAGAGTTTATAAATTAATGAATAAATGGCAGAGTAAATAATAATGAAATTAAGCTATAGATCAGACATATCAATATAAAGATTGAGTTGTGGTACTTACATTATCCAAAATTGAATTTTTAGTTATTTAATTAAATATATTTGTTAATATTGCACATTAAAATCTATCAATATCCCCAACTCCTAACAAATTACTTACAAATTAAAGCACTAATAAACCTCATTAATGGGTCTAGGGGTTTTTAATTCTCTAATTTAATATCGTTTATATTGATATAGCAGAGTTGATTATATTATGTTTTATTAAAAGTCTCTATTTTCAATATTAATTGTTAGAGTTTAATTGTAAACTTATTTCATATTATAATAAACATCTATCATTAATTTTGTTATATATTGATATTTCAAAGATTTAATGTAACCTTTAGTCACCTTTTTGTCACCTTTTTATTATTGGGTCTTTAGGGGTTTTATATTTGTTAATCAAAATTGTATATGATTTAATTAAAATATAAAATTTTCTTTTTGCATAGAAAATCTTTTGTTTCTTAAATTTAAAAAAAAATATTTTAAGTAAATAAATCTTTTTGCTATAATACTAATATTGGAATAAATTATAAGAAATATATTTTACATACCTTTATTTATAATTTTAGATTTATCATCTAGAAAGTCTGAATTATTTTAAGGAAAATATTAAAGAAGACAATAATATTCGGAAAATACATTTGGAAATTATAAATATAAAAACGCAAAGTTCAATAATTTAAATATAAACAGCCAAGTATTTGAGTGTAAAATAAATATAATTTGTGAACAACTAAACAGGGTTCTAGCCATCTGTTTAAACTGTTTAATCTTTAAATATAATAATTATTTAAATATTAAATATTTGATTAAATTAATTAATTTAACTATAGATAATCAACTAAAAAAGCCTCAATCTGTTATCTTATAAAAATCTAAAATAAACAACTAAACACATTAAACTAAAGCTCTAAATGTGTGTAAACTGTAGTATAATTATTATGTAATGAGCAACTAAATAGACTAATCAGATCAACTTTTTGTATTTATTAGTTTAATTTAAAAAATCAAAAATTAGTAATTAGTCTTTATTCTAATGACATTTTTAACTTTCTCTTTAATTGCTCTTTGTTAGGGGCTTCTTTATCTTCATATTAAAAATGCCTGTTGGCATCTTCATCTTTGCATCTCTTGACATATTTCTTGAACTACAGTCTTGCTGAAACCACTACAGTGAATGGGAAAACAGACTTGTTATGAATGTTGTTTTAAGGCATCCTTTCGAAAAGTATCATTGTAATAACGCAATTTTAATTAGTTAAGATTATAAAGAGACTAATTCATTTTCTTGAATACTTAAATATTTTAATTACTAATTTTTGATTTTTTAAATTAAACTAATAAATACAAAAAGTTGATCTGATTAGTCTATTTAGTTGCTCATTACATAATAATTATACTACAGTTTACACACATTTAGAGCTTTAGTTTAATGTGTTTAGTTGTTTATTTTAGATTTTTATAAGATAACAGATTGAGGCTTTTTTAGTTGATTATCTATAGTTAAATTAATTAATTTAATCAAATATTTAATATTTAAATAATTATTATATTTAAAGATTAAACAGTTTAAACAGATGGCTAGAACCCTGTTTAGTTGTTCACAAATTATATTTATTTTACACTCAAATACTTGGCTGTTTATATTTAAATTATTGAACTTTGCGTTTTTATATTTATAATTTCCAAATGTATTTTCCGAATATTATTGTCTTCTCAAGAAATAGCAAGATATAAAAACTATTATGCAATTTTTTTAATTTTTAAAATAATTTTTTACTTTTTTTGAAGCATTTAAAATTCTTTTATATTTTAAAAACGTTTATTTTGAAAGATTCTTTAACAATAATTTAAATTTGTTTTCCTCTAACATTGAATTTTAATATTTAAAGAGTATTTTTTTTAATATTAATTTGAAATTAAAAGATTATTATTTTTTATCTTTTAAATTATGGACAATTATAAAATTATTTTCTTTATAATTTTCTAATAATTTAATAGTTTTTTTTAAATTAATATTATTCTGAATCTTTAAATTTATTAAGTTTTCATTCAAATATATTTAAAAATTGAATTTATTTATTTTTTTCAATTGTCATTAAGTCTTTTTAAGAGAGCAAATTTAAATGCGTTCAACTATTTCATATTGTACAATTAAAATTTATATATGAAGCAAAATTATAAAATACAAACAACTATTAAAGATCTATTCAGTAAATTTAGTTAAAAAAATCGTCAATATTTAAATTCTTAAAAATATTAAAAACATTATTATTAATCATTCTCGAACCATTATTATTATAATTATTTTCAATAAATTTACTTAATTTTGATTTATTTATATTAAAAATGGGCAAAATAGTAAAATCATATTTTTACTACTTGAGCCCATTTCTTTTATATTTATAATTAGTAATTCTAATTTTAATTTATTTGATTAAGATTTTTCTTATTTAATTACTTTTCTACTTATATAAAATGTAGTTTATTGATTTTTTTTATTTTTGTTAAATGATTTAATTTATAAACTGAAATTTTTTAATTTTAAAGATTAGTCACTTTTTAAGTGAATTATTTGAAAATTATTCATGTTTTAATTGTGAATAAATTGAACTTAATATAGATTAGAATCAAACTTCATTTCTATTAAGACTTTGTATTAAATATACTTAAATATATAAATTAATAATATAATTATAAATAATTGGCTCTAGTAGCAAAAAAGAAAAAGTTTCTAAAATTCAATCGATTAGATGTTGCTAAAATTTAATGGAGTCTAAAGCTTAAAATTAAGATGCTATCTTTATAAATTTAATCTTAAAAGACAGTGAGACCTGACAGTAGCTGGAGATTTATGGAGCAATCTTGCTATGACGTGTAATTTAAAATAGTTTAGAGTTATTAACTATAAGCATCACATCCATAATGCAACTTAAACACCATATTTATATACCGACTCTCTTTTACTGGCCCCAAACCTTGCATTAAAACACTAATTATCATTACATTTAAACCCTAATCCCCTTCATAAACTCTATTAAAGCTTTAATAAAGTATGCACTAATGGACTACTTTTATAAATCAAAAACTCAATCAAGCAACTTCAGGGGTTTTGAATTGGGTCATCAGTTTTGACCCTCAAAATTGCATTTTAATTTAAGCTAAAGCCCTGTATTATTGAGGTCTAACCGGTATAATAGTATACCATGTTGAAATATCTCAAGAACTGCCCCGACAACTTACTGGATTTTAAACTGATCTGAACTTAAAATTTAAAAGCACTAATATATTCTTATAAATTATAAAATATAAAGCTTTTTTACGATCTTTTATAATACCATTTCTTCTTTTTTGCATTCTCGACATTTTCTTCTCCCAAATATATTTAAATTCAGTTTTTATAATTTTTTTTCCTTTATCGATATTTTATCAATTTGTTTATTCTATTTGTAAATATTAATTAGGGTTTTTTTATTGGGTAATTTTAATTTTCACCCCAATTTAAATCATATTTATATCAAAAAGTAAAACTATTAAGCCATTTTACTTGAAGAATAACTTTATTCTTTAACTACGAAACTATTATAAAATTTTCCTGGATTTTAATAGTAGATATTAATTTGCTAGAAAATTTATTTATAAAAATGTTAATAGAAGATTAAACATTAATTTTCTATAAATACTATTTATTTAACTCATTATTAATATTGATTTCATCAACATATCCAATGGAGATAAGAGAGTTCTAGAATAAGTACATTCAAGAAGCTATTTTTATCAACCTTATGGAGGAACTCACACTTAAGGGAGTCACCTAGTAAATTCTAATAAAAAAAATTAAATTTATGATTCCCAAGAATATATTGTTTACTATGCATATCTTGAAGAAAGGGAGAAGCTTCATTTATCATAAGATAATGAAAATAAATTAATGATTAAAGTTTTCTTAATTGATTGCTTGAACACTTTGTTCTCCAAGTTAGAGATCAATCAGGCCATTATCTTTTGTAACTCAGCTAAAAGAGTTGAATTACTTGCAAAAAAGATTTCTCATTTGGGATATTCTTGCTTCTACATTTTGTAATTGTATTAGTATTTCAAATTTTTATAAAAAAATTATTATTACTCGATTCTTTATTCTAAGGTCGTTTTCTATTTCAATATAATGCTCATTAAACGCTATAGTATCAATACTTTTTACTGAATTAAAAATAAATGATCATTTGAGTTTTATCAGTTAGATTTGATTTTAATTTTTAATGATTCACTCTAAGATGCAGCAAAACGACAGAAACAGAATCTATCATGACTTCAAAGCCGGAGAAACAAGATGCCTAGTATGCACAGATCTTTTCACAAGAGGTATCGATATCATGTCCGTGAATGTCGTGATCAACTTTGATTTCCCTAAGTACTCCGAGACCTACCTTCACAGAATTGGTAGATCAGGTAGATTTGGACATCTTGGTCTAGCTATTAACTTCATTACTGAGGATGATAAGACCAACTTGTTCACTATTGAAGATGAGTTGAACACCAAGATTAACCCTATTCCTTAGGACATCGACAAAAACTTGTACACTGTCTGATGAGTACTTTGTAATACTCTCATGATTACTTTTATTACTTACTCCCTTACATTTACACCTTAAAATTATAAACTCATTTATCTTATTTACACTATCAACCAAATTTATTAGCATATGTTGCTGAAAACAACATAATCTGTTTACTCTTTGGCATGATCTCAATGATTCTGGCAACAATGGTTTTGAAGTCGATAGAAAGAAGTTTGTCGACCTCATCCAAAACTAGCATCTTGCAATTTTCAAGGTTGGCGACTCCCTTTGAGGCTAAGTCCAAAATTCTTCCTGGGGTTCCAACAATCACATGCACGGTCTGATAGAGGCGATAGATATCCTCTTTTACTGATGTACCTCCGGTTGAAACCATGGATTCTATTAAATATATAATAAGTTTTTCATTAAAATTGTTAAATTTAATCTATCTTTTTGTGCTTGCCGAGTTCCTTGATCACGAGGGAAGTCTGCATGGCAAGTTCTCTGGTGGGAACGAGGACCAAAGCTTGAATCTGATTCTTGCTTGTGTCGACTTTTTGAATGATGGGAATGGAGTAGGATGCAGTCTTACCGGTTCCATTCTTAGCTCTGGCAATGATGTTCTTATTTTCTAAGGCAAGGGGAATTGTCTCCTCCTGAATTGGTGAGGGACTCTCGAATCCCATTTCATAGATACCCTAATTATTATTGCTCAATGAATAAAATAAATTGTTACAAATTAATTAATCAAATAAAACATACAAATTTTAATGAAATAATTTAATTTCAAAATGTTGAAATATCTCAATAAAGTTAATTACTTTTCTATTATACAATAATTATGATTTCAAATATGAGAACTTACCAATTAGACTTCTTCTGAGAGTCCAAAGTCTTGGAAAGTAAGACCCTTGGTGCTTTAAACATCTTCGGTCTTGAATCTGGTGTCTCTTGGTGGGGCTTTAGCTACTGTTGTGGCTGTGGTGGTGGTGTTAGGCTTGGCGTCGGAGTTGGTTGTTTCCATTTTGCTTCAAATTTGTAAATAAATCAATTATAATTTGTATTTAAATCATAGATTTCATGCCAAATCCTGATTATTATTAAGTATGCTATTATATAAGTTAAATTCGATCAAATCTTCGATTCTATTGACCTAAAGCAAAGAAAATTCTTAGAATTTATAATTTGTACTATGGGGTAACTATATAAATTAACTTTACCTCTTTTAGTCCTCAATGCTAATTATTATTATGGTTGTTAAGATGTTGGATGCTGGTATGGATGTTGCAAGATTGAACTTCTCACATGATAATATTATAACTTATGTTGGACACCAAGGGTCCAGAAATCAGAACTGGAATGTTAAGAGACAACAAGCCAGTAGATCTAGTATCTGGCCAAGAACTCTTGATTGTTACTGACTACTCAATCGAAGGAGATAACAAGAGAATCGCTTGCTCTTACAAAGGACTTCCACAGAGTGTACAACCAGGTTCAACCATTTTCATTGCTGATGGATCCATTACTTGTGAAGTTTCCGAGATTGTAGATGTAATTTATATATTAATTTTATTTTATCAATTAATTATTAGGGAGGAGTTAAAGTCATTGTACAAAACTCAGCCAAGCTAGGAGAGAGAAAGAACATGAATCTCCCAGGAGCTGTTGTTGATCTGCCAACCTTAACCGAGAAGGATGAAGATGATATTGTTGATTTTGGTCTTAAGAAGGGTATTGATCTTATTGCTGCCTCTTTCGTTAGAAAGGCAAGCGATATTGAGACTATTAGAGACATTCTTGGACCAAGAGGAGCTCACATTAAGATTATTGCTAAAATTGAAAACTAAGAGGGTCTCCACAACTATGATTATTAAAGAAGTTACTGATGGTATTATGGTAGCTAGAGGAGATTTAGGTATGGAAATCGCTTAAGAATGAAAAATAGCTTAAAAGTGGATGATTGAAAAGGCTAACCTTGCTGGTAAGCCAGTAGTAACTGCCACTTAAATGCTTGAATCTATGATTAAAGCCCCAAGACCAACTAGAGCTGAAGCCAGTGATGTTGCTAACGCTGTTCTTGATGGTACTGATTATATTTTTTCATACTCTCAGGAGAGACTGCTAACGGCGACTACCCTCTTAATGCTGTCACTATTATGGCTAAGATTTGCGTTGAAGTATATAAGTCAGATTTAGTAGAGTCAATTGCCTCAGCTGCTGTGTCAACTGTACTTGATATTGGACTTGACTTAATTATTGTTATTACTGACACTGGTAAAATTGCAAGACAAGTAGCCAAGTACAGACCACCCGTACCAATTCTCGCTTGCTCTGTATCTATGCCAGTTATTAAGGTTTACTATATATCAAGAGGTGTATTCGGATTCAAGATTCCATCCTATCAAGGACAAGACAATCTTATCCAACTCGTTATTAAGACTGCTAAAGATATGGGACTTTGTAAACAAGGTAACAAAGTTGCCTCAATCACTGGAAACCAAGAAGAAACTCATTATGAAGTTTATTATAATTGAATGAGAAACGAGATAAGATTAACCTTTGTTTTTTTAGTTAAACAATTATATAATTTATTTGAATTAAAATTAGAGAGCATGACACAATCAGTACCATTAATTATAATTTTAAGCGATGAAAACTTTCTCTGGAGCGATAATTATAATTATAGTAACTTGAAGGATTTCATCATAGTTGTGAAAACATAGTGTCCAACATAATAGCACAAATCTTGTTGGGTCTCTGTCTAAGAGCTTCCTTAATGTTATCAACAGTTTGTCCATGAGTCTATGACAATCAATTAATTAATCTGATTATAGGTTATGGGACTTACTTTGTGGTCACCATGTGAGAATTATAATCATTAACAACCATGTCGACATCCCAGCATTGATAATATTTTGATAAGTACAAATGATTTTTGTCTTTCTTTGCTTTAATAATTTAACTTTAGTGGGTAAGTCTCTACGCTCCATCTGTAATACACGTGAAATATCTTTATTAAAATATACAATTATAATATAGCTGTGAATGACTTAATCAAATATCTATATTTTTCATAAAAATTAATCAGTGATGTTATTTCAACTATGTTTAATTTTTATATGCATTTTAGATTTGCGTTGAAGCAGAGAAAATGATTGATTACAAGAGAATCTACTAAGACTTGAGAATGTACACTCCTCAACCACTCGCTACTTCAGAGTCAAATACACATGTATAATTATAGTTATTAAGCAACTTAACACCTCAAGAGTTTGTTATTCAAAGAAACTCCTGATGAATCTAACAAACTTATTTTCTGAATTAATATTTAAATACTAAAACAATATATCAACTTTTATAAGCATTTAGGTTTATTCTCAGAATCCACGATATTGAATGAGAAATTCCTATTTAGTTAAACATTCGAGTAATAAGTTATTTAACTAAACACGTTCTGACAACTTTCCTATTTTCATAATGTCTAAAGTATTATTATTTATCGATTTCTTATTTGCTATGATGAATAAAAATGCATTGATAAAATTAATTTAGATTCATATTTATTTTTGCTTTTTTATATTTATCTCAAAGCGTTTACATTTCTAAATTAAATTAACGAATAGTGTTCTAATCTTGAGTTATTTTAGTATCAAACAATTAGTATTCACTTTCGTATCTCTATAATTATCTTGTTTATTTCTTGCTTGTATATATAATATCCTTGCACTATTTCAAGATATCAGTTATTGATTACTTTTCTTGAGTTGTGTCATAGAACTACTTCTAAAATGAGTTCTATCTAATTTTTGAGTTGTTTAAAAGCAGTCTCTAGTCTGATGATTCAAGTTTTTTAGCAATTGATCTTTAAGTACTCATATTTGACTCTTAATCCTCATTTTTAATGGCAGTCACTATATAAATGTTAATAAAAATAATGCTTACATTAAAACAAGTTACTTGTGTTGTTGCTTTTATTTTGAATTAATTTGCTTCTAATTGGTGGCAGGAAATGTTACTAACTCATTTGCTTTTATCTTTCTTTGAGAGTTAACTTTGGGGAGTTAAAGTTCAAGTAATTTGAGGATTTATGATGATTATGATTTATAGTTAACAAGGTGTTTTGCTTGCTCAATTACCTCCCAAAATACCAATCTTTCAAAGCTTCATTCGAAATCTTTTAAGATTGCCGTCTCTCAGTAAAAGTTTGTTTCTTTTTTAATTTAATAATCTGACCTATCTTGGATTGACTCCTCTCATGTGCAAGAAATCTGAGTTTATTTTCCTACAAAATAATTAATTGTATTTTTATTACTAAAGGTTAATCTATTTGTCTTCGATCTTCATGAACGTGCTCAATATCTCTTAGTGTTGAATTCAATCCATACTTTCTGATATGAGACTATAAATAGTGAATTGTATATAAGTTAAAATTTACTCTAGACATGCTCATTGATGTTAAGATATTTGCTTCCTTTTTATGTTGAATTCTTATTGCTTTTCTTGCCTATTGCTCAAATCCCTTACATAAAACTCTTGTTTATTTGCTTGGTTGCTAGTCATAATATGGGAATTTCCCATCAACCAACAATACATCTTCTTCATCTTTGGATTCATTTGTTTTTTTTGTTAAATTTAGAGAATCAAATGATTTTTTTTAAGACTTGAATATGCTTTTCTAAATTGATAACTCCATATGCTTTTTTCTTAGTTCACTGAACTTCATGCATGAATCATTAAACTATAGTATTTGAGGAACTTAATCAAGAGGTTAGATGATGAATGAGTTATCTCTGCTTAAAAACTGGGATGATTAATCTTTGATAGTAGATAAGTTATTTAATAAGGTGATTTAATCTATTATAATCAGAATATGGTTTTTATTAATTTTAATAATCACCTACTTATTTTAAAGCTTTGTCTTTTTGTCCATCTTGATCATGGCTTAGTATTATTAATGATTAAATTAAATTAAAATATAAATCAATTATTCACTAATTCATCTTTTCAATACAAATACTAATTCTCCTTGTTTCCTAGTGTTGAGGACCCACTCATGTTATTATTTAGTTTCAAACTTTTAGTGCTACTGGCTACCTTGCTTCTAGATTTCTTCCAGTTAGAAAAAGTGCTCCTATCTTTATTATTCTTTCTTTGCTCACTAAGCTCTCTATTCTACTACCTTGCATTGATTTCTCTGTGTTTCAACTTACTCTCTAATTCATCGAGTTTGTGCTTTTCTATATTTATTTGTCTCTACTGCTCTTCGCATTTCTTCTTCCACATTTCCTCTGATAGCTCTAGTCCAAGCATTTTCAAATCTAGATTTTCCTTCATATCAAAGTGATTCTTAATCATAATATCCATTGATTAAATATCCAATTCAAGCTTGGTGCATTAAGTAGTCAAAGAAACTTCTTCTTTCTTAAGATTTTTAAGGTTTTCCTTCTTTTATTCAACTATCTTAGCCTTCTTAGCAAGCTCATCAAACTCTCGCTTCTTAAGTCTTCTCAGTTTATCACTTAACTCCTGATCATCCTAATCTAACTTATCTTTAACTGCATCTAGCATGCTCTTTTCCTCATCAATTTTATTCCTATCATTGAGATTTCTCTTAGTCCATTCCATAACATTGATTTCTTTCTTTTGTATCATTTCTTTTCTCCTACATATCTGAAGACTCATATTTTGTAACTCTTCTTCTTCCCTCTGAGTCTCTTTCTTCCATATTTATATCTCTTAAGCTTTCTCTCTTTACCACTACTTTTCCCTCTACAGTTTACTGTTTTTAAATTCAAGCTCTTCTGTTAACTTTGTCATTTTTTCTTCTTAATCTTTAATTCTTTACTCGTCTTGTTAGTTTTTATCCATCAATTCCTTTTACTTTTGAGTTTCTTTGGCAATTTTAAGTTTTAGCCTTTCCATCTCTGATAATTGATATTCGTTGTTATCTTTTGACTGCAAAATGAATAGATCAAAATCATCCTTTTCATTGTTGAAATCACTGATTATTCTGTAAATATCCTTCTATTTGTCTCCATACTCTCTCATCTTATTTTTGAGTTGTCTATCTAGCTCTTTTACTTGACTTTGTTTTTCCATTAGTCTTTAATCTTTCAAACTTACTATATCAATTTTATTTGTAATGTCCTCTAGCAATCACTTGTTTTTTTAGTCATTTTCCTTGATTTCATCTTTTTACATCTTCCAGGAGTCTTCCTTTTATGATAAATAGCACTGTTTCTGTTTGAGGACATCCTCCCTCTTCTTTAATTCATTTGCTTTCACTCTTAGTTTCTTGGTCATCTCTACCAACTGCTCTTCTCTTTCTGATTGATGTTATTTCTGCACTTCAAGAAGCTGCAGCTATGCTTCGATATTCTCAAATTCCAAATTAGTTTAGAAATGCTGTTGCTATAGCTGTCTAAATTATTGCTGATTCAAATTCTCTTCATCATATTAGTAGTCATTACTATCTTCATATGCTATAGAGTTGCAATCATCTATGCTTGAGAATGATGTTTTTAAATTGTTCAAGTAGTTCATATTTTAATTTGAATTTTATTTGTTATTCTCATTTAAATTATCAAATAAATATTTCAGATTCATTTGGATATTCTTAAAAGCCTTAATTACAGTTAATTTCCTTTTTTAAACAAAAAATTTAAAGTAGAGAATAGCAAAATATAAATTAGGTTAATTATTTGTGAGTAAAACTATTGAATTAATTCATAAATAAAGCATTTTCTTTTTTCTTTGATCAGTGTGTGACTATGTCTCAACTTATTTGATGATAAGCTCAACTGCTGGAATGGGAATCATGATGTCATCAATATCCATTTTGTCCAAACTAAAACCGTAATTTGGAATAATAATGTCTGCGTATTTCTTAGATGGCTCAATATATTTCTCATAAGCTGGCTTGATTTACTTTTCATATTTATAGAGCAAATCTTATAGATTTGTTAGTGTGCCTTTCTTTGACATTTTCAGCACTCTTCTAGAGAGTCTCACGTCATCATCTGTATCAATAAACACTTTCAAGTCAAGCAAATCCATCAATTAGGGATTTGTGAAAATTAAGTGCCCTTCAAGAATGATTAAGTTTGAAGGATAAATTCTCTCTGTTTTCTCTTCTCTTACTTTCAAGTGTTCATCATAAAGTGGCTTGTTGAATGGCTTTCCCTCAATTAAAAGTTACAGTCCTTTCTAAGCAAAAATATTAAAAAAATTATTTCAACTTACAATGAGTAGATCCCAGTCAATAGCAGAGGGATTGTCGAAATTGTAGTGTCTTTCAATCTCTGTAATTTCCTTTTCAATTTAAGCCTCGTCTGCTTCATTTTATTATTAATCTAAGGAATTTCTTCTTCTCATATTTCCTCTTAGTGGAAGATAGAAGTCCATCAAGTTCAAAACTTAGGGTTGATTCTTTAATTTGCTCTTTATCATATTAGCTACTGTTGACTTTCCACTGCTTGGTCCTCCACAGATCTAATTAACTGATTATTTAAAGATTTAACTTACACCAAGAATAAATGGCTTAGTTGGCTGTGGGTTAATGCCAAACAAATCTCCAGTAAAATTGATACTTCTTCCAATATGCACCTGTGGTGAATAGAAATGAGGATCAAATGCTTATTAATGTCCTGTTTAATGATGCTATTTAGGGACTTTCTCTTTCTTCTCCTTAGCTTACTTGCTGTCTTCAGTTTCTTCTGTGATTGTGTTCAATTGAGATTTCTTATCCTCTTAGATCTTTTTCTCTTGCTCTTCTATTTGCTTTCTAAGGTTGACTTCATCTCCTGCCAACTCTTGCAAATGCTTATTAAGGTTTAGTAAAGTTTCCATAATCACTAATTATTTATTATTTACATGTAATTCTTACTATTTATTATGATCAAGAAAGAGTATTGAGAAATTAATGATGAAATAATACGTAATCATGTTTGATCAGTTTAGTTTAGCAAAGCTTGAGAGAAATTATTTGTTTCTTATCTTCTTAGTCCGATCGGATTTTAGGATTCCCCATCAAGTGATATCTAATTAAGATTATCGTTGCTATATTTAGCCTAGTTGCTTCTTCTATTCGGGTTTTTACTTAGTAATCCCTTCTACTCAAGAGCATTTTCCATGTATTGAACACGTTTATTAAGGTCAATGTAGTTTTCAAAGCTTAAGAATTGCATGAATTCTTTGTTTTAGTTTTTCTCTCTTCGTTTTCTAGATCTTGCTGTCATATCCTGCATTTCTAACTCCACATATTCATCACTATCTTCTGATTTATTTTGATTATCTTTCTACTCTTCATCACTAGATAAGTTGAATTGATTATCTCCTTACCCATTTTTCTTCTTCGATTAAACAGTATCTTGTTCATATGAACCTAATCTCAACCTTTTCTATTTTGCTTATCTCTTAAAGTAAAATCTTTACAAACTTTTATGGAATTAATTTGAGTGAGAGCAATTTGCAAATATTGCAAAGAGAAATAGTAAAGAAAGCATGCCTCCTACATCTTTCAAAGCAGACCAAATACTACGAGGTGTTTCAGTTATCAGTATCTCACTATCTCCAAAAAAGATAGTTACGGAGGGATCCGAATCAGTGTCGTTCTAATTTGATATTGTTGTTAAAGAGGATATTTTGATTGCTTGCACATAATCATCAGTGAATTACGTAATGCTTTCAGTTATCCTAATTTAACTAATAAAAATAACACAATTAATTATTATTGGGATGAGTTGAACACTCTTTTGCCGAAATTACCTATTCTCCTATGTCACATATTCATGACTATACAATCCTTCACTATTTACAAAGTATAAATCAATACTAATATATTTATTATCATTTTAATTATACTGAGTCATTGCAACTTGATATTCAGTTGCACATTAAGGGCAAGAAAAGAAGATCGTGAAATTTTTCTACAGCTCATCAGTGTGAAACTTTTACTTTTAGTTGATGGTGAGATTACACTTAGCTGAGTAGACTTCTGTAAAATCATCAGTGAGTGTAAACTGTAATTAGGCATCTGGATTGGCAGACACCAATGTGACATTATCAGTGTACACTTGACTACAATTCTAGTAGACAGTATCCCAGGGACGAATGAACTGAATGACCAGTTCACTTGTGTCAATGAATGTATCGAAGGTAAGTTCTTGTGAATTTACTGAGAGTGGCTTGTACTCCTCAATTAAATCGTATTCCGCTCTGTCAAAGACACTTTTAAATCTAGTTACTGCATAAAACAGCACCATAATGTATAAAATACTAGTTATTACTCCACAGCATAGTGATGTGAAGTATGATCGTTTTTTATGGTAGAATACTGTATAGTGCTACCCTAAAGAACATGATGATATTATTTCTCTCAGTTTTTATAAAAATAATAAGCAGTTCTATTTGCAAGCTTGCTTTGTAAATTTATCTCTCATTAATCTTGTATAATATTTTAATTTAATCTATCTTCCAAATGTATAATGTATCTTTAAGATTACTATTTTATTGGATTTATTAAAATAAATAATATAAATAAAATGTATTCAAAAACCTTGGGTGGTGCTACATTTTTGTAGAGAAGCGATCCCAACAAAAAGCAAATTGATATTTTAGATAACATTTATGAAAAGGCAGAGCATGATGCCTTTTAAAACCTTTATGGAACTTCTGCTTTCTAAAATAAATCACAAACCTGTAAATCAGCTCACAGGAAACACCATCAGATGAAGTCTGTATTTCAAGAATAAATAGAGAAAATAGAGGAAAATGTAACTAGAAAGTTTTATGAGAACAAAGTGTTTGATCAACAGATAAAAGTTACAGATATTTATAACTAGTCACTTTAGCACTAAGAAGCTAGGTCTAACTATGAGAAACTGAAAGGAAGGTTTAGACTAAGAATGAACCCCAATTTACCAATGAATAAAAAGATTGAAACCTATGCAAATGAAAAACTAACTTTTTACCTTCACAAAAATAGAAACTTCATCCATAAATTGGAGAGTACTCTCAAGGAAATAGAAGTTGAGAAGAAATAAAAAGCAGAAATAGAGAGAGAAATCAAGAAGATCAGCTAGATTAAGCAAGAGCAAAGACTATATAGAATGAGCAAATTGGTGAATGTTGACATGATGTAGATTTAACAATTATAGCAACTTAATTAATCTAGAAATAATGATTAACAGTAACAGGATTCAACAGTAAGATCTCATAATAACTTTGAATAGACTATGTTTGATCAAAGTCTCAGTCATGATAGCTCTTATGACCATAATTTAAATACAACTGAATTTTCCTAAGAAAACACGGAATTAAGCAGACTTACAGATGAGGAAGATTAAGTCCGAATTCATGCCGCTATTGGTAATTAATTAAAAATTTAAGATGATAATGAATAAGACAACATACTTTCAAGCAATGATGACATACTATCCCCTACTGGACAACCTTCATTTGAGCCATTGATGACTGAGAATTATAGAACAGAGTCAATTGTAAAAGGTAAAATAATGAAAAACATAAAATCAAAAATATCTGAAGCACTAAAGAACATTAAGGGTGAAAAGTATGATAATTAGGAGAGGAATAATTTCAGAGTTAACATCTTATATAACAAACTAATAACTAATTCTTTTGATACTTCAACTCAAGCTAGTAAAACTAAAAGAGTGAATACATCAATAACACTTCAATCAATACCAAAAGCTATGAATAAAACCTTTATGATTTAGAGATAAGAAACTAGAAATTAAGCAGTAAATTCTTTGCTTCCAGTTATCTAGGATACCAAAAGAGAAACTACAGATTAGTCTATTGAACGTATGGACTTGCCTGTAAACATAAACACACTTTAAAAATTAAACACCCAGCGTAGAATGCTAAATAACAGTGAATCCTTTAGACAACAACAATCCTCAACAAAAGTGCTGTCCTCTAATATGGTTACATTTATGACTAAGAATGAATTAAAACTCGAGTAATAAAAGTAGCAATAGAAAACCCAAGTTAAAACTGAGATTAAAACTATAATTGACAGGTGTCTACGTACAAGGCGACAAGCCTAAGATAACTTATAAGAATTAAAGTAAAGCCTTGAAGAACAAAGATTTAAGGAATAGTCATTTGATAATGTGTTTAGCACTTTGAGGGAACTGGAAGCTACGGATTCATCAGTCATTGAAAGTTTGTATTTGTACAAAATTAATGGTAAACATGATTTCGATTAGGAAGCAAAATAAGTTACAAGAGAGTTCAAATTAGGGTTACTTGATCCAACAAGAGAAGTCTCTAGATATGAGTAATAGATGAGGTTTAAGAGGAGAAAAGAATTGATTAAAGGAACCATCAAAATAAAAGCAGGCAGATGAATAATATTTAATCCAATAGATTTATTTCATAATTCTAAAATATAAAATAATATGTAAAAGTATTGATGATAAAATTGTATACAAGTTGATAGTTTTTACAAATGAAAAGAAGTTTTAGTTTTATCTAACTAATTTAAAAGCTAATTTATTTTATATGTATAACTAAGTATTCTTTCATTGTTACTGGCATTTGACACCTTGACCGTGGTGATGACCATCTTCATCTTCCATCTCTTCGTCGCTTCCGTTTCCTCTTTCTCCACCTTCATGATGAACATTTCTGTGAGTATCTTTGTATGGTTATAGTGTGACTGTCTCAGCTACTTCCATATCAACATCTTTCTTCTACTTTTGTGAGCCAAGAGCTTCATTAATTTTCTACATCTAGGGAGCTGTCAGATGATCTGGGAAGGTTATCTTAAAGATAATGAAAAGATTTCCACTCTTGTAAGGTTATTTGTGAAGTGGCATACCATGTCCTTCCACAGTTTTAATATCCTCTGGTTTGATAACTTCACCTGGCTTATTTTTGATTCGTATTTTTCTATCATCCAGATGGGTAATGACAAAGTCAACTCCTGTTAGAGCTTCAATCAGAGTTATTTCTTTTTCAAACATCAAATCGGCACCTTTTCTTTTGAAGAATTCATGCTTTTACTCAACAACTTGAATAATGACATCACCTGGTTCCATACCTGGAAACTCGTCAGCCTCACCGTGGAGTACATATTTTTCTCCATTAGGTGCACCCTTGTCAATAGTAACATCAAGTACTTTCTTTTCCTTGACAACCTTTTTACCATCGCAGTTCTTGCACTTATCCTTCTCACTGATCTTCTCTCCTTTACCTCCACAGTCATCGCATGGTGCAGTCCTTTGTGTATACATACCTGGTCCAAGCATCTGCATGACAGTTCTCATACCTTTACCTTTACATCCGGTACAGGACTCAACTGCTCCAGCTTTACCTCCAAGACCGTTGCATTTAGTACAAATTCTATCTCTGTTTACAGCAATTTTAGTAGTTTTTCCAAGATAAAGATCTTTCAAAGTGGCCTTAACTTAGTGTCCGACTGGTTTACCTTTCTTTGGGCCTGACTGTTTTTGTCTGCCTCCGCCACCGCCCATGCCGAACATTTAGAAGATATCTTCCATACCGCCGCCCATACCAGCACCTTCTCTAAGTCCTTCTTCTCCATATTTATCGTACATATCTCTCTTTTCTGGATCACTCAAGACTTCATTAGCAATATTGATTTCTTTGAATTTCTCAAGATCACCTCCCTTGTCTGGATGATTAACTAGTGCTGCCTTTCTGAATGCCTTTCTAATCTCGTCTTGTGAAGCAGTCTAGCTCACACCCAATAAATCGTAAAACTTTTTATTGTCTACATCTTTTTTAGGTTTTCCACCTCCGCGCATCTCCTCTATCATTCATTTGTAAAATTTAACAATAAAACTTACAGAAATCGCCGAATGGGAATCCTCCGCCGCCGCCGAAAAACATTTTGAATTTGTTTATGTAAATGAAAGTAGTATATTTATATAAGTAATTATTTAATTAATTAAATTAAGTAGTTAATCTAACTTAGAAAACAGATAAGAATATTCTCAATTCGAATATTCTAGACAAGCGAAAATCATTCTCAACCAATCATTTCTTAAGGAATAATCTAGAAGACCAAATTATAATAATTATTGTGCATTCCAGAATCTTCTTAATAATTAAGCATCTACTTAATCATAATAGAACATTTAGAAAGAAAATTATTAAGTTAATACCTAATTGAATTTCTAAAAGTTTTATAAATTGCTAAAAATATTAATGGGTTACATAAAACTTATAATTTTATTTAACTATTATTTATAATTCAATTGAACTTAATATAAATGTGCATATATGGAATTTTTCATATTTGTATAAGATTTTATTTGTCTCCAGTTCTAAAAAACTGCTTTTGACCTTCATTTTCTCTTTAAAATGTGGAAAATGGCGCAAGTGGGGCAGCTCTAATTTAGTCATTAAGATTATGTGGATATAGAGCAGCTACTTTGGCTTTTCCAATATGATGAGGTGACCCTAATTTAGACAATTCATCTTTCCTCATATTTAGCAACTCCTTTACAGTTAAACTTTAGGCTAATTTTGATCCTGCAGCAGATGAGGTATTATAATTTACACCGTACTCTCCTCTGTTAGTTAAGGATCCTTGGTACATATTTTAATTATCATATAAACGATTCCCACCAAGCTAACTTTCTCTCTCTAAAGAATTTTCGTTACTGTTTTGCCTGTATCTACTTGTAGCTTGAGGTTTCCCACCTTTTATCAATGAAAAATCAAGGTTAAAATCATATTCTTATCTTGATGGATCATATTTTGAAGGATTAGTAGAGACGTTATTAAAGTGACTACCAAATAAACTATATTGCTTGCCAAATGTGTCTGGGATATATTCAGGCCTAGGTCTTTTCCCAGAAAATGCATAAGCTTTATCATTTCTTTATGGAGAAGCCTGTAAGTTTGCGCTACTTTAACTTCCACTTAATAGCATTTATCTTCCCACATTCGATAAGAAATCCTATAGTTTTATATTAAGTTAAAGGATATTATTTACAGAGTTCTTCTGTTGCTTTATTGAAGAATTAAATTGATAATTGTCAGAAGGTGTAGATATTGAATTAGTCATAGATTTTTGTTGCATGCCAAATGTAACGTAATACTTTCTTATAAATCTTTGCAGCGGAAAAGATGGCTGTTCTATGATAATTTGCTATGGTGCCTTCATTTCAACTTGAAGCATCTTGTCAAACAAACTCTAAATATAGTGTTAAAATATGGTAACTTTTGGAGATTAGTTGTTCTGATAAATTTTAATTACCTTTCCATGACCAAACTTTTAATAAGGTTCGTAGACATAGAATTCTTATAGTTTAATTTTTCCAGTTCCCATTGCATCATCATTTACAAGGATATAACCATAGCATTTATTTTCAAAAGCTTTCAAATATATCCTTGAGTCAAATGGAAGATCACCTAAGTTTTAAGTTACTTTGGTGCTATTCGTCTAATTAAAAAGAGCTTAATAATCTTAAAAATCTTTAATTATATGTAATTTCTTACTTTGTTTAGTAACTGTCTAAGTTTAATAATAACTTCTAGTATTACAGGTGTATTTTCATACTCTTCTCTAATTAGATGTTCTAATTTAATGGTGGAAAAGCCGTCACGATTGCAATATAGCTCTCCCTAAACATTAAACTTAAATTCCATTACTAATGATTGTTCAGAATAAACCAGATATTATTATAATCTAAAATAAACTAATGTTAATTAATCTTAAAAAACCTTAAGATTAGAAAATGCTTTTATGTTGAAGCAAAAGTTTTGTTTAATCATTTTTTATATATGAATTCATGATTTACAAAGTTAATAAAATTTATATTTTAATAAACCTAATGTTCATAAGAATGTTCGATATATTTTAGTTTTAATGCCTAACTCTAACTCAGTAGTCGTAAACATTAAAATCCTAGAATTATCTAAAGGTTAATTAACTATGATAAAATATTTATATTTAAATAGTTGATGGGACTAATTATGCCAAATTTATATATTTGGATAACAAAATGTCTAATGAAATGAGTATAAAAATCATATAAATAAATTCTATCTGTAATTAATTATATTTGTTAATCTCTAGTTAGATTTACATAAGAATTATAACTTGAAATAGGTATCGCTTATTATAGCGACAATCTACAAGAAGTACCTAACATTATTCCAGATAACTCATTTTTAGTACATTGAAAATAAAAAATTCATGGAATAATTTAATTTATGATTTCATGAGATTGAAATAATTTCTGTTATAATAACACTAGAAGCACACTCCAAAATAAAATTGAAGATATTATTTATAAATAAAAAGCATTATCTTTGGGATTAACCATATGCCATGTATTTATTTTATAAACGATAATAAATTATATACTAAGATGGATTAAAGCACAAGATAAAGATATGAAATATCATTATTTTAATTATTAAACAGTAATAAATCACTAATATAATCTTAATGAATTTGATATATACAAAAAAATAAAATTATTATTTAATTAACTGTATTAATTTATTGATAATGTATTCAATGATTCTATATAGAAATATTAAAATTAACTATGTGAAATCTTATGTTTCCCTTTACCAATTTCATCCTCACGTCATTTGTCATAAATTGATTGGTTCCACAATTTATAATAAAATTTATTAATATATTTAAAATATTTCTTAATTTGTTGAATAGGAGAATTTAAAATAGTGACTGGATGGCTTGAAACATAAAAAAAAATTAAAATTTGCCATCCTTTAAACAAATAAGTTAAGTATTAAAATAGTCTCTCTTTGCTTAAATTTTCCAATTTATAATAGACTTTATCTAAGAAACCTGAAGAAAAAATATTAAATATCAACTATGATTAAAATGGATAGCAAAGAGTGGGAGGAATTCATAATATAGATTGAATTCATAAAAACAAAGTCAAACCGCCAAGTACTATGTGTTAAGTATTTCCAATATAATTATAACATATCATTATTAAATTATGAACTATATAGCAGAGGTTTTGTATATTTAAACATCAACTCTCTTGTAAATTACAAAATTGAGTTATTATGTGTTAAGTGCTGGCAAATGTTGAATTACGAGCAAAAAATTAAGCATATAAAAGATCATCCAGACCATGAAATTTCTATCTTAACTTCAACTAAATTTGCTTCCTCTCAACAAATGATATCTCTTGCACAAGCATGTAATAAGCTGATAACGAGAAATGAAGAATAATACATTTTATCACCTTTTATACATATTGGCAAATCCCTGATTGAAGGACAAGAGCTCTCCTAATCAGGAAATGGACCCAATAATATTTATTCCTCTATATTATAAAATGCCTCTACTGAGTCTTAAAATGGTATATCAGATAATGGTTCTTGATAAGGCGTAAACTTTCAGAGTAATGGTATAATTTCCGTGCAAGATCGAATTGGAAAAATTGAAACAACGATAGATAATATTCAAAGCTCACTCTCTGTCTTTGCATAATGCATGCAAAGTAATTACGTTTTGCAGCAGCAAATATTGCATTAACTTGAATTATAAAATTCAAAAAATCATTCAGCTGCTGGCCAATAGAAATTATAATATTCCAGTAAATGAAAGAATTATGAAAAATAATTAAATTAATTATTTCATAGCATAAAGATAAATGTAAAATTAATTTATTCTATCAAATACTAATGAAAATTAATGAAAATTTAAAAAAAGTATTTTTCATTTTTGAAATGTATTGGAATTTATTAATTAAATATAATTATTATTAATTAATTTCAATCAGCAATTCCAAAATTATTTTGATAAAAATCTTATGATTTAATTGAATTTATTAATAATAGCAATCATCATCTACAGATCTGAATCCACCCAGATCTCCAGATAGCTTTTTGCCATAAATTAAATCAGTTCTAAATCAAGTCAGAACCATGGAATAGACTAAATAAAATTCTCACGAAGTGAATTTAATTGAGTGCAGTCAGCCGGCTGATAATTCTTCTATCAGACATTATTTTGATAAATACTAGGTTCTCACCTCAAATATTGCTACAAAATGATTTTGCTATAAATATTAACTTGTCATTTTTAGATTATATTTTTGCTTCGTTTTCCCTTAGTTTAAACTATCATAAGTAGTATTCTTTTTGATTGTGGAATAATGATGTGAGTCAAAATCTGATTGAGTCCTTAAACACATAGAATGATTAATTTTCTAAATCAATACTTAGCAAGAGGCAAAATGTATCAGAAGATGACTCGATCTTTAACCCTTTCACACAAAAGCACCCACCCGATCAGAACAAAGAACAGGAGATGTCCGACATTTAGTTCCGAGAGCAGTACTAGTAGCCACTAGATCCTGATGCATTCTTTAGGTAGCTCAATGTTAGATTTAACTCTCAAAACAATAATTCCTAACAAGAAGGATAATTTAATTGAAGTCAAATGATAATTTATATTAAGCAATTATAACCTATGTAACTCAGGTAAATATTTTATAATTGATCTTCTAAGCTATAAAGAATTACAACTATTTAAATCACAAATACTAAAAGAACATAGTCACTCTATAATCTATCACCATATATATAGTTCCTTATATATTTAATGTATTTTGTTTGTAGTCCCTTACTTTCATTTATAATTTAAAACAAATTCAAATAAAAGAAAGAATTAGTGAATAATTACGTAATTAAGTCTCAATTTCATCATAATATTATCAATCATACGAATGGAGTCAAAAGATCAAATTTAAACAAATAAATAAGATACTTCTTCATCAAATTGTGGTAATACAAAAGTTGATGATTATACTTCATATCCAATTAAATTCAATTTTTTTGATTTTAAGCAGTATAACCTAAAAGACACTAAATAAACTTAAAAAGTCAAAATATCTTATACATTTTTATTTTAACTTACTTTACTAGAACAGATTGGTAGATGAATACTTTGATTTTTATGAGCCAGCCTTTCCAAAACTAATGAGTCACAAAATGCTGCAATATACAAGAATTTTCTGGCTGATTCCATGCTTAATAATTTTTACACTTTCTCTAATTAAACTTAGATACTCCTCATTGATAATCTTTTTGACTTAATGGGGAAATCATTTTGCAATACTTGCTTAGGTTCTTACAATATAATCTGGCATGTTTAAGTATGCAAAGCACTAAAAATTGAAACGATTTGCAGCTATCATGCTTTAAATAGCTTTTGTGACACAGATAATAATCGTCAGCGTATATTGGCCACTTCTACATCATCTCGCAATGAAAAAGATTGAGGAAGAATAAGACACAGCGATGAAAACATATCTTTACTATCACATGATCTTTATTCATTCTGTTCCATTTATTGGAGTGCTCTTGAATGTCATACTATCAAGAGTAGTATTTGTGCCTGGACATTGCTTATATTTATCTTTTAGTGGGCTTTGCTATTGCGTAGTGAATTTTCTAGGAGTGAAATACAGAGGACATGTCCTCTACCCCTTCCTCCCATGGACTGATTATAAATCAATATTGATTTCTCTTGGAATAGTGGTGGTATCTGCTGTAATCTACATGATAGTATGTATGATAATTTATGCAACTAAACTCAAGCCAAAAGACCATATATTCACCACTCAGAGCAGCTTTTTCACGAAGAAGAATGATTAAAGTTACGAGAGATGTATGATTCAATTTAAAGATATCTAATAGGAACAAATTAGTTCAAAGAAAAATTAATGATGAATTTAAATATTGAATAACTTACTTACTTCTGCTTGATTTTATATTGAATTAATTATAGATAAAAGCGGCTAAGCTCAATAATCTATAAATTATTTCTTAATTAATATATCTGTAAAATGTCTGCAGACCAAGAAGAAGAATAAACTTATATTTAAAATAATATTTTTATATAATAGTTTGTTTATTTTGTTTACTATTATTACGAAGAAGATGAATAAGTAACTAATAATTAGACTTATTTAATAAAAAATTATAGGAGTGGATACTTGATTCAATCACTGAATTCTTGAAATCCCCACTTTGGAAAAATCCAATTCTAGGTTTTATTGATGAAAATTGCATTTTCTTTGATGAAGAAGAGGAAAATACAATTATAATTTAATTTTATTAATTCTTAGTTTGTAAATTATAAATTGGAGTACACAGATGTGCACAATGTATCTTTTAATTATACCCATAACTATCCCATAATTTTTAGAAATTCAAGAAATTAGTAGACTCAAAACTAGAACAGTTTGTTTTAGATATTGGCATCCCTGCTGAGGTATTTGTGAATTCTTGCGAGTTAGCTTCAGATAAAGTGCACAAGTCAATAGTAAATCAGCTTTTAGCAGTGGAGAATTTCCTTCTATTCAAGAAGATGATGATCACTCGCAATAAACAATTGAATGAGGAAGCTATAAAGAATATGAGATAAGATGGGTAACAATAGGACTCATAGTAGATTGATGAGGAATTGGAGGACAGACTTGCCAGAGAAAGGGAAGAAGCAGAATTAGCTTAAGCTATAGCTTTATCACAGGCAATAGAGGAAGCAAGAAGCCAAAAGGCTCAAGTAGATTAATAACAACAGTTTCAATAGTAAGTAGAGTACAAACAACCAATAGTAATTCAATAAGAAGAGAAGAAGTAATCTTAACAATAAGAAGAAGTAAAGTCCTCATCATCTTTCCCAAGTATCATGAATATGGGTCTACCACAAATCTCTTAAAGAAGTTAAGTTTAGACTAATACTGGATTCGATGATATTGATCTAGGAGAGTCTGAAGAGGAGAGAAAGCGTAAAGAACAGGATATGCTATAGAGACAGGACAGATTAAGGATACAGAGGGATATTCTACTAAGGAAAAAATAAGAAGAAAGAGACAATGAAATTAAGAACTACCAGAATGGTGCTGGTGCTGGAAGTAAGGGAATGAGTGAGGAAGAAGAGAAGAATTAGAGAATCAAGAAGGGTCTCGCTGCTCTAAGTTTGGAAAAGAAAGCTGATGATGATATTCAATAAAAGAGGAAGAATTTCATGTCAGATATTAGGGATGCACTTACAAATCATAATCTAGAATTAGAAATAAAAATATACATTAGTTATATTGCAGGTGATGGGCAAGGAGATGCTGATTAAAAAGGATTAAAGAAAATTAAGAAAAAGAAGAATAATACGGACACCGATTTCCTTTGAAATAAGTTAACTTTATTTTTGTTTTCGTTTATGCTTTAAAGATAAACAATCTGGCTGTTAAAAATAAGTAATAATAATTTGGTTTTTTAAACATAATATTTGAAACGAGGCAATGTTTATTATAATTTTCTGCCTTTATACTTTGCAACAATTTAGTTAGTCATTTTTCTAAATGATTATTAATATTCAATTATCACTTTTGTAATCCTCATCATCTGCATCATTACCCCAAAACCCCAAAACCCCAATTCATGCTTAGTCTATGAGTTGATAGTGAATTGACACACGTTTATTAATGCGAAAATGCGACTAAGCGACTATTAATAAGGACTATAGTCGAAGACTAGGTTGATTGAGAGTAGTCGTGACTAGTCTGAACATGAAAGTCAGAGTATACAACTACCCTTCACCATTGTTCATTTAGGTGGTTTGTGATTAAGTCTTGATTACTACTATTAACTTTTAAATTTAACTTAACTATTAATCAATCTAATCAACCACAGTTATAATCATTTGTCTTAAACATAAGATTCATGAACGAGGAACTGTTCGACTAGGCTATCGCTGACAACGATGCTTAGAACTTTGCAAACTTTTACAACCACTAGCTAAATCCAGAGTTTCATACTAGCTCCATAAACTTTCAATCAGATATACAAATCAAAGATAACTTACCAGAGTCAAACAACGAGGATGACAAGAGTGCGATTTCAGCACCAGCGACTACTGTGTATTGATGCGCTACCTGCTCCAAGGTTTTTAATAATAAGAGCAATCTCAATCGTCATGTCAAAGAGGTTCACAATAAATCCAAGCAGAGCGACTAAGGATTGTAGAAGCAGGAACAAAAGTCGCAAGGATTTCACTCCGCAATATCTAAAGTAAAAAGAGATTAAATTTAATAATAATAAGGAGACTAGTCGATGGCTAATGAGAGTGATGACTAAGAGGAGGAACTCAAGGAACCTCCAAAGTAGAGGTAGAGAGTGAATGCTAAAACAAGCTCGAAGACTAACCCAAAGGTTGATATTGAGATCCCTGACACTGAGGATGAAGTGGATGACTAAATCGCAAGGATAAATAAGTACAGAGTCGATGATACTTTTATCATTCCTTGCTTCAAATATCTCTACGACTAAGCGACTAAGCCTAGTCCTCTCTAAAAAATGACTAGTGCTCCTTATGGGACTATGCTTCATGACGGAAGATTCTACAAGCTGTTCGCACTGAGAGGTTTTCTTGAAGAGGAGCTTGAATCAGAGTAGCTGCAAAGGGAGTATGATATAACTAAGACTGCCTTCTAACTCTAACTTCATGGAATCACTTAGTTGGAGATGGTCTTGAAAGGCAGCGATCACATCGCACTCCAGTACCTGATCCCTCAATTCAGTTACGACTACTATATGATGACTAATCGCAGTGCTCATTCGGATCGACTAGTCATGAAGCAAATCATATATGGTTTAAGAGAACTGCATACAATCGGATTCGTACACCACCGACTAAGCTTCAATAACATAGTCCTCAACGACTACCCTATCAAGGCAAGACTAAGGAACTTTGAGAATGCAAGAGTACTCGCATCTAAAAAGTAGATTGAGTATGATGGGTCATTAATGTTTTATCCGACTACAGGAGTCTTCTTTGCTGGTGATCGACTAGTCGATGTCTACGCCTTAGTCTCAATGATTGTATACCTGTTCATGACTAAAGACTACGACTCTGTCTGGACTACCTAGTCGTAGCTAGTCGAAAATGCAGCAGCATACTCTAAGAAGACTACAGCTAACGCAGTCATCAAAGATCTTATCAAGCAATTCTATCTCTAACCTTAGACCAGATACTGGTACAGTTTAGCAGAGGTCGAGGAGAAGTTTGATAAGCTTAACTGGCAACCAGAACACAGAGTACTTTATGTTCCCCCCAAAGTCAAGAGACTTATTTGATTCAAACCTAAGATTCATTCAACCGCTGTTTTTTTAGTCTTTAAGTTAATCTTAGTCTCCGACTACCTAGTCGTTTATTATTAATATCGCACTAAGTTAAAATCCCTCCTTACACTCTAATTTTCAATGCACTCTCCTATGCTTTATACTCTTATCATTTACTCTTATTTTCAACATAATACTAACACTCCTGCTGGTATGTTGGTGAGTGTTAATGAAGTGATGTTTGTTACAAGATTCAAAGAATCTTACACCTTGGGTAGTCTCAAAATCTACGACTAGTCAGTCGAAAAATTTATACTTGAGAAAACTAGGTAGTCGAAAAACCTACGACTAGTCTTGATAGTTTATCTAGTCGATTCTTGGATTCATACTTCTCTACTACTCAAAATCAACCTATACTTTCATTCCACTCTTTCAGAGGTAGTCTAGAGCAATGTACAGCTACCTCTATTAATAAAATCAAGATAGGATAGTTACTAATACAAATTGAGTCATAAGAACATCAAAATTATAGAGTGTTAAGCTAGTCGATTTCAAGCTTGTAAAAAGCTAAGTTTGTATAGTTAACTTAGTCTACGACTAGTCTTAGTCGAACCAAGATTTCGAGAGATTTTCTACCTAACCAGCTACTGCTGCTACTAATAATAATGAAAGTATGATTCTAAATTTTGCAGTGTAAGAATCCTCTGGTTACTTGAAAATCCAGCATAAATTGTTGATCGAAGAATCAAGAACGACTAAGACGGATCTGGTGTTTTTGGAAAATTTGTTGTCCATTTATGATTCTGATCGACTAGTTTTTTACTAACCTCAAAAAATCTAAAACCTCTCAAGTCGAGGTCTAAATCTCCAGGAATTTGCAGAGGACCACTGGATTTGATGTTGCTCTTGGTGGACACTCTTTAGCTTGAAAGTTGAGTGATGTTTGTTACAGTCTGAGTAAGGGGATTCAAGAGTTATTTTAGAATCTTTAAAAGACTAGAGAAGTGGTTCAACGACTAGAGGACTAAGATCAGAATAATTTTCGACTAGCTAGTCATTTATTAATATAGTACGACTACTAAACTAGTCATGGAATCATTCGGGTAGTCGAATCGATATGTAAGAAGCGAGGAGCTTATGGGTAGATTCAGATCGAAGTAAGACCTCTACAAGTACCTAACCACTCACTGTAAGATTCAAGTGCTGTTCCTTACTTTGTATAGTGAACATCTTTCTGCCACCACTGGCTTTTTCGACTAAGGTGGCCTTCCTGAAAACATTACTAAATAATACCAAGAAGTCTCTCAGGTAAAACCAGGTTAATAGAATGGTTGTGCCTCACTACCAAGAGCTCTCAGTCAAGAATCTCTACCAGGATGTTATGGGTGATGAAGTCGTATCGCAGTACCTTCCAGAACTTGAGATGAACTCAGGTAAACTACCAGATAGAGACTTTTTCTTTGGTGTTCTGGGAACAGTCAAAGCAGACTACCTAAGGCAAATCATCGACCATGCTAATACTGTGAGGTATAATAAGGGGTAAGACTAGAACGAGACTGATAAGATCGAGATCTCTGACGACTGGTTGGGTGAGCTCATGAAGCATCCTTTCGTTTCAAGTAAGATTTCTATGACTAACTTATGTAGAGAAACCTGGCAAGGCTATCTATCTAATGAAGAAGAATGCAAGAACAGTCAGAGAGAAGATAGATCATATATAGTATGAGTTAGGTAAACGACTAAGCAATCGCATCATACCTCACGACTAAGACTAGAATCGCTTCTCGAACGTGACTAAGAGAAAGAGGATGCCAGACGGCAGCATGCTCATGGTGGAACAATAACAGAGAACACCTAACAAGAGCATGATGATAACTGGAATGTGATTTAAATTAAACTAATCATAACTTAATACTCATAATCTGCGTCTCGCCATATTTGGCTTAATTTCTAATGTAGTCTTAGTCGACCGACTAGATCGACTTCTCTATAAGTAATTTGATGTCTAGTCGTAGTCCCTTCAGTAGTATACTAAGCATCTCTTTCTTGTAGCTCTGCTTGATTGTAAAGAAGGTGCTCTCGATTCCATTATACTCAGGGGAGTAAGGGATACTGTATATGGGGATGATATCCAGTCGCTCATACTCCTTCTTTACAAGGATTGACTTGTGTACCTGCAGGTTATCCATGAATATGGCTAGTCGACGATCCTTATACTTCTCTTTCAACTGCTGCATGAATAGAATGAACTAGTCCTACTTAATTGATCCCTTATTAATAATGTAGTCTTCGAGTCCCTTGTCAGTTGATATAGCGCCAAGAAGCGCAAACACTCCGAAGTCATGTCTCTTGTCTGGGAATCTTATATTCTCTCCATAAGGTGCCCAGGTTCTATTGAGGCGAGTTGAGGAAGTGAATACAGTCTCATCAATGAATATGATCTTCGATCCCAGTTGCAGCTCTCTCATATACTTAGTCTTCATTTCGATTTTAAGACTAGCTAGTCTTTGTGGATCGACTAGCTCCACCTCCTTCCTTAGTCGTATGCTCTTGAATCTTACTTAAGCGCGCTTGTATAGTCTCCTCAAGTGAGTGACACTGATTCGCACTTCTGGGAACTACCTGTGGAACATTATACACCTCTCTCTCAAACTCATTCCTGCTAGAGTGTGCAGTGTTTCACTGCTGGTGAGGAAGTTAATATGACTAAGGTTGAATTTAATCTCACGACTTGTCTTAGTCGATAACCCATTCCTGAAAAATGACTTCGACTACCTGTGCAGCTTGACAACATTTGTGTATGAGACACCAAAGAACTTTGCTATTGCACTCAGATTCACCAGTGGTCGTAGATTAGATGTTGGATTTCAGTTGCCATATCGTATGAGTAGGAAGGTTTCAAAGTCGATCTGTGGTTTGAGTTTGACTACTCTCATCTAAATGACTAGAGTTAACACTAATAATAATAGAGTGATTTGAATTTGAAACTAGTCATATGATAAGTCTGTTGATATTTGATTCAACTTTAATCATTGCAACTGTACTTACCTGTAATGAGTGAATGCTGTTCCAAGTCACCATAAACCACCAATGGTGAAGGGTGTTGATGGTTTGAAGATTCATTAATGTTATTCGTGCTATGGACATTGATAGTCGATCTTACGACTACCTACTATTAAGTCATGATCAATATACTTACAAGACTACCTAGTCATACTAGTCTGCATTTAGTCGACTCCTTCAATCTTAAGTTTAAGACAAATGATTATAACTGTGGTTGATTAGATTGATTAATAGTTAAGTTAAATTTAAAAGTTAATAGTAGTAATCAAGACTTAATCACAAACCACCCAAATGAACAATGGTGAAGGGTAGTTGTATACTCTGACTTTCATGTTCAGACTAGTCACGACTACTCTCAATCAACCTAGTCTTCGACTATAGTCCTTATTAATAGTCGCTTAGTCGCATTTTCGCATTAATAAACGTGTGTCAATTCACTATCAACTCATAGACTAAGCATGAATTGGGGTTTTGGGGTTTTGGGGTATTGATAATTCTTGCTCTACCTTCTTTCTTTTAAAGCATCATATTATTAACGAACTTCTTCACATTGATATCTTTTCTCTCTGACTCATCTTTCTAATCTTTGATTGCCTGGACAAAGCTCATCGCATGCTACTATGCCTTTTAATTTTCTTGTTTCTACTGCTTTAAGGCCATAGCCAACATCTTTAGATTGCCTTAGGTGGATTAATTCTGATTGGCTTATTGAGTTTTACTCTATATGTTCTTTACTATCTGTAAGCTTTAACCATCTTTAATTTTCTTAAGAAAGTTATTAGCCAGGTTATTCTTAATGTTATTTTTGTACATACTGACTTTTCTCTAGAGTCCCTGTTTTGACTCCTACACATGAGATTTAGCATCATTTAACATTTTTCTTAATAATTCCTTTTCTTCCTCATTGCTAAAGCTATCTCCTGCTAATGAGTTCACTTCATCTTCTTATTCCTTTTTCAGGAATTCTTAAGTTAAGTAATTTTAATCGTCAGATTCTGTGTGGCCAATAGACATAGATTCAATCACATACTTATTTGGACCTTCCTTGAAAATTAAATCACTGTGATCCTCGATTTCATCATCGTCATTATAAATATTGATTTCTTTTTGAGTTTTGGTATAGTTGTTTTGGTTATCATCACTTCTCTATTGCAATTGCAAGTTAAGCATTCTCATCATTTAAACGGCAATGTCGTTATGTCTGTTCCTTTATACAATTAGTTTATCCTTGAAAATTTAAACGAATCTCTTTACAATTCTTTGGACTCTAAACTTCCTTAACTTAGCAGTAAAGTTTGAGACTTTTCTTAAGTAATTCTTTTTCTGAAATTATAGTGCAATGAATCTTTTAATTGATTTTTGAGAAGGAATTGCTTTTGGATTTAAAAATACATTTCTTGGTCTACCCACTAAATCTCTTTTATTTTAGAATAAATCAGCTATAAATAGCTTGACTTATTTGATTGTTAAGTTATTAAAGGTAAAGGGATTGTATCTCAATTATCCATTGAATGATAATAAATTTATAATATAAATAAAAATGATCTTTATTGGAATAAGTGAGCCATAAATCTCTTAATTGCTTAAAATTTTTAATCAGTATATTTGCATTAAGTTAGGTTCTACTTCACCATAGCTCTGTTATTAATGTTTTTTCTTGCAAAAAATCTCAATCTATAGATATATTCTAGATATTTTAGTTGCCCCTTTCTAACAGCATATTTTTGCCTAAGTTAATTAAGAAAAACATATGCTTTGATTCTCTTGCTTGTATTATGATCAATTTATTATATTTTAAGTGCGTAGTTCTACATTATAGAAAGCACATGCGATATATACTCTTATCCTTTATAAATCATGAAGATTCTGGTTTCTCTCTCATTTTCCTTTAACTAAAACATTTAAGCTAACAATATCTTAGTTTTGCTTGACAAATCCTTCCACACCTATTCATCTTTTATTTAAGCGGACACTGCTTCTTATACCTTTGGTTTGATCTTCATCATATTTACAATTGATTTTATTGACTTTTGCTGTTATTTAACTTATCCAAGCCCTAAATTCTTTGTATTTTATATTTGTCTAGACTGCTAAGTATCCTCAAAACTTTTGATTTAGAATTACTTAGCAATAAATAACCTGATCTATCTTTCAGATGGGATCTCATACTTTTTGAAGATGTTTAATGGCCTTCCTAATAGGTTTTAGTTGTTTTAGAAGACATTAGCTATGAAATACTTTATAAACTGCTACTTATTAAGGCAGTTATAAAATGGATTGTAAATGCAGTACGCTTATAATATTATGTATCATATAAATTTACAGAGGAATTAATTTTAGTAGCTCTTTTACTAGAATAATTTTGCAATTGAGTACTTAATCATTCTTATCTTCTATAAAGAGTTTGATTTCTAATTCACAAAATAATTAATCTGTTATTTTATATTTGCATTTCTCTTAACTCTAAGCCTCAATTTATAAATAAGCAATTTCGCCTTATTTAGTCCTGATTACTTTTAAAGTTTTATCTTGATTTCATTAAGGACTAAGAAGGCTTTTAAGCTGTTACTATAATCTTTGGAAACTGATTTATCCTAAGAAATTGCTTTGAAGTGTTGCCTTATCAAACCAAAAGTTTATTTATATATAAATATAAGTAACTTAAACTAGAATCATCTTAATAGATTATCCAATATAAGCTTCTAACAATTTTAAATAAACTCTCTTGAAGATAAATGATACAAAATGCTTAATCCCTTATTATAAAAAAAATCAATCTCTATTTATAACAAACTAACTTTTCAACAGTTTTAATGTAAAATTCTCTGGCAGCGTAAAGATTGTAAATTTATGATTCTCTTTGTTGTTAATTAAGTTAAAACAGCTTACAGAATAATTTTTTGAATTACTCAGATATTTAAGATTGTGCAACTTCTTAAAGCTTAAATTCATTTTTCTATGCCTAACTATTCATTTAATTTGTACTTGCTCCTTGCTTAAGTTTATCTGCAAATTTGTTTACAACTTTTGCTTTATTAATTTAATGCATTGCATTTTTTGCTTTTTATATTATTAGACTTGAAGGATTTTTAAGTTAGAATTGCTTAGCTATGAATAATTTAACTTGCCTTAAAGAGGGAGTATATCCTATGATTTTAAATATATTTCTTGGTCTACCAATAAGGTCTCTTTTGTTTTAAAACAAGTTTGCTATAAAATGTCTCACATCCCTTAAATAAAGAACATTAAACCTGAAGGGGTTATATCTGATATAGTTGTTATAAGTTCTTTATAAGAATATCTTGCAAATAAAGAATTTTAATTCCTTCATTTTATCTTTTGAAGTCATCATAATTTATTTGAATTTGACTGCTTAGTTCTGGCGTCTTTTATAAAAATAGACCATTCTTTGCTTATACTCTTATGATTTCAAGTATCCTTTATATTTCATGTGTTTGTTTTTTAAGTTATTGATGAAAATGAAGCATTAAAGCTTCTTATAAAGAAACTGCTCTTCATCTTTCTTGCCCATATTTAACTTCAAATCTCTCTGCATCAATAAGAGGACTCTTTACTTGAATTCCATTACTGGGTAAAGCTTGAATATCTTTGAACTTCTTTTTTACTTATTTCTTTGAAATAAATTACAAAAAAGTCGTCTGAACTCTCTGTATATACCAGCCCACAACTCTTCGCTTCTTAAATGTTTTATACTGAAAAAATCTCTTCCACTAATCTTTCTTTTGTTTGAGAAGCTAAAAACTGTAGTCATAGTTTGATCTGTACTCTTCTTAGGTCCTCTCATTTGCTTTACGGCTCTCTCTGTAAGTTTATTTCTCTCCTTAACTCTTCTTTTAAGAATGAACACAAATAATCTTGCTAGCTTAAGAGCTCCGCGTTTCGTAGAAGAATTGAACTTTAGGGCATCAATAAAATTCGAAGCATTTAATCTGGCTCTTTCCTCGTCAGTTATCTCTACTATTTATGATTAAATCGATTTTCTTATGTCTTATCTCATTTTCATTAGGAAATTTTATTCTCTGCTTTTAGCAGCCACTTTATCAATGAAATTCTTAGAAACCATACTTTTACCTTCCATTTAAACCTTATCTAATTGCTTTGGAGTACTAACTGATCTATCTTTACCACTGTATGATAGAGACATGCTGTCTTTCTCATTTAAATGTTCATTACTTTTAATATGATGACCTATTATTCGACTAGCAAGGCCTTTATTCATCTGCTAGCTGTAAATTCTTGTAATCATTTTATTGAATTTTCTTAGCTTGCTATTTTACACAGATATTTTCAAAATATTTACAAATGACTTCACAAGCTTCTTGACATTTACTCTTTTCCAAATAACTTAAAAAAATCTGATTATTATTAGCCTAGAATTAGGTGTCATCTACCCAAAATAGTCTTTGATGCTGTTCGAATTGACTTAACTTGCTTTAAGTTTATCTATGAATTTTTACTGATTTTTATTCTCTTGTTACTTTTCAGAGTTTTGAAAATTACTAATGACTTGGCTTTATATAGCATCTTCTTCAGCCACACTAAGTATTTTTTGAGTTATTTCTTTCTTTTTTATACTTTATTTCACTGCACTTGTAAGTTACTTTGCAAACATCCTCCTCACTATTTGCTTTTGCTTAGCTTCGATGGCTCTCTCCTTTAAAACTGAAACAAACTTGTCTATTTTCTTTTTTATTTTTTCTTATAACATCTGATCCTTGAGTGAGTTGATATGTCAAAATTACAATTAAGAATATAAGTATAAAATTTATATCTTAACTTTTAATTTGACTGGTAAAACATCTAATAAATTTAATGAAGAATCATTCTGAATCATTTTATTGATAAAATTTGACATAATTATAGAAAATTTATAAACTTTAAGATTAAATATACCAATTAAAATTATTAATATTTTTTAATTTATTTAAATGACATTCATTCTAGCAATAATATTTTCAGCTTTCTTTAATATATCCTCTTCTTCTTTCTTTTATTGTAAAATGAATGAGTCAAAATGCTCATTATCCTTGAGATATTTCTGCAATTCCTCTTTATTTTCAATTGCAGGGATGTTACTATTAGCTTGATCTCCAAGTTCAAAAGAGTCGTCTGAGTACTTAACAGACATGGTATCTGGACTACTTTGTGGCATGCTGAAAATTTGACTAAAGAACTATTTGACTTCCTTATTTTCACTATCTTTTGATTTCATTTGTAACAACAATGCTTTTCTATCAACTATCTTTTGTCTTAATATTTGAATAAATTCATTTGCCTTTTGCTCTGCGTTTTCTCTGACGTCTTTTTAGTTCTTAATTGCAGAAATTACCTTATTTGACTTCACAGCGAAATCCGCCTTTTACTTCAGATTGCTATTTGTTTTGCTTAAATCATTTTTCAGTTCTTGCTCTATGAATGGCTTCCTTGTAGGAGATGTTTTATCCTTAATTTTTGTGGGACTCTGTTACTAATTTTATGAGATTTTCTAAATAGATTCTTAAATTACTTGCATTACTGGCTTTTTGTTTGTATTCTGTTAATTATTGAATCCCAGAATATTCTTAGCTTGCTATTGCTGGTCTGTTGGAACAGTGTATTTAGTATTAGTTCTCATCAATTAAGCAGCCGTGTTCCCTCCAGATGAGTGATTAATAAGGATCTAAGGCTGAGCAAATAAATTGATCACTGGGCTGCTTTAAATGTTGGAATCAAAATTAAGTTTTATGGGAGATCCTACATTTTTACTTGAAGAAGCAAAGTCAGTTAGAAATTAAGGGGACTAATCCAGCTAGCTTAAATTTGAAGTAGGGCTTTAGTTTAACCCTTCAATGTTCATCATTTAAGAGTTATAAAACTCAATTTTCTATTATTCTGTATTTAAATCCATAGAATCATCCGCTCTATTGATATTAATGATTGGCTAGATAAATTTGATGGAGCTTTCTTATATCTTACTAAATGATTTTGAATTTATTTTAGGAGAAGCTGAAGGAATAGGAACTTAAATTCTAGTTCTAGATTAGCTTGCTCTTTTTTGAGTTTGTGGAGTACTCATTATATTTTGAAAAAGAATTTATTAATTTTTCGTGGACTATGGCTTTACAAATTTTTCTTTTTAGGCTGATGTTGCCACATATGGGTTTTAAATCACATTTTGTTATTAATACTGGTAATTTAATGGAGTTTACATCCTCATTCCATTTTGAGATGTATTGAACTGCAAGTTTGCAAATTAATGAGCCATTAGATTTGGTTAGTAACTGCTTATAATTTGAAGATCCTTTTTATTTAGTCTCACAGCACTTTATGAAGTGTTTTATCTTGATCTTAGCTTTCTTTAAGGTTGATTATTGTTTGCATTAAACTATTGCTATGTGTTGTTAAACTATTAAGTTTAATTGAATTAATTAACACTGGGAGTAAGAGCTCTCTTAGAATATTAAGAATAGCTTGATTACATTTACAATTTGCTACTTTTACTGTTTTTCCCAGAGACTTATTCGTCTATAGCGCCAGTAGCGGCAATATAATTATTGTTTACTGATTATCTGGATGTGCCATTTAAATCGTCACCGTTTTGAGATTGACTTGGCTCCATCATAATCTGCAATTCATTCTTTAGATTTTCATTATTTTTCATCTAAATCTAGTTTTGCTAGGTAGGTAAATATCTATGTACCTATATGTATTAGCTCAAGGGATTGTTTAATTGAGTAAAATCAGCACTTTGGTTGAGGTGATTATTCCTCTGTTTCTTTACTCTTGCACCACCTTGAGAAGTATTTGGCCTAACTTATTGATTCATCTGGTTATTGAAATACTGTTAAGTTTAGTTCAAATTATCTCTGGATTGCTTTCTTGCTTAAGATCTCGCAGATTTTAAATTTATCTGAGATGGATTCTTCACAAAGACAAATTGTGATGAATCATAAACTATTTTATTTAAGGAGATAAAGTAAAATTTATTGCAAATAATGAATGGAAGTTATGATTTTCATTGTCAACTTAAGGAAACAGAAAATTCATAGGTGATCCATATCTAACTTATCCAATGTGCTGCTTTAGTTTCATAATACGCTTCTCATGATTCCTCATTTCATCTCTGTTGACTGTTGCCTTAACATTTTGTAGAGCTCTCAAGAGCTGTTTATTTGTTTGATTAATGTTATTAATGTCCTTCTTTCTCTTTTGATAATTCAAAGATCCTATCTTGGATGGGGAAACTTGCTAACTGTGAGCGGTTGCATTCATTTAAATGTTAAAATTCGATTGAGAAGGGTGATTTTTCATCATGTTTTATTACTGGGCGTACTAAATATTGATCGAGGGATTTGCTATATTTTGATTTGATGGAGTGTAGGGTTGGTTATATACAGAATTTGCTTTAGAAAATATAAAACAAATTTGCTATGACTCCACCTCCAGGCAAGTATTAGGGATTTTAAATGAACTGGCCAATAGACTGATTATAGTTTTATAATTTTTTACTTCCACTCATTGGTGATGTGCTGCTGGATCTAACACCTCTCTACAAATATTTATTACTTTAGTTCACTGTAAGTGAATATAAACTTACCTGCATTATTTGAAGCATTTTCTAGATAAGTGCGTTGTTTTCAGTTTCAATTTCTCTTTTCCTCATAATATTTTTCTTTCTTGAGTTACCCCTGGTCTGGGATTTTATATCCCCTCCATCTCCATTCTAGCTGATGTTATATTTAGGAGATCGATTATCAACTGATGGTTTCATTGTTACTATTTTACCCTGTAATACCCTGTTTTCTTATGCTCTCCTAAATTAAATTCATGTTTAATAAATTTCTTATAATTTTGTGATTAATAAGTATTTTATGAGTAGGGTATGTTGCTTACATGAGCTATTAAGTGTAGTTTTTGGGGTTATCATATTACTATATGATTCCGCTGTTACTCATTGCAATTATTAATTGTTAAAATATTAATATATTGTTTTTATCAAATATGAGCTACCACACTTTTAACTTACCAGTTTATTTACTTAAATTTAATTTATTTATATAACTAGTGCTTGTGTCTATCAAGGAAATTATACGAAAATTTATTGAATCTATAATAAAAGTTAAATTTATTTTATTATAGATAATAAAATGAGAACAAAACAGCTAATAAGCAGCATTGAGAAGCAGCCTTTATCGGAGGATATCTTGCTTAACACCTCTAAATACGATGAAACCCCAGATGATGGATTGAATGACACTGACCAACTTGAACTCATTCAGCAGATAAACGATGATACCACAGACTATAATCAGCATGATTTCAATGATGATGATTCAGCTTCTCCTGATTTCTATGTTCACAGAAATAAATAGGACAGCAGCCCGTAGATTTAATTTACTGTGGAATTTCCTGAGAGCAGGAATTCTAATACTGGGAGGAAATTTACTTCATCAAGTTAACTAGGCTCATCGTCAAATGGTCCACTCAACTATAGCATCACAAATACCTCATAGAATTAATATTGAAAATAATAATCTAATTAAAAGATTAAAAATTATTTTAATAATAATGTCATTATTATAAAGAAAAGATTATTGAGAATAATAGTATAATAAAGATAAATATAAATTTATAATAACTAAATATTAATAAAATGGTAACAAATTATATTTTTTTACTATTATATAAAAAAAACTAAAATATTTTGCAATAATAGCAGTAGAATGTAGCTTAGTAACAATACTATCAAAATTTTAATGATTAAGCTATCGATATTTTATTTGTGTTATTAAATGATATTCAACGGTATAATAGCAATGAAAAACCTTAAAATGCGGGTATTCATCACTAGAAAAGCCTATCAAATTCAAATCAGTACACAGTAAATCTCAGTAGTTAGCACTACAACGGTCCTTAGCATTACTAACATAAATCTCTTTCTCCAATCCAAGAGCAGTCTTCAAACACGACTATGAACAGAGAAAGTCTGCATAGGATGCCAAAAGATAGAAATGATATGAATTCTTACTTTAGTTTCGAACTTAAGAACGTCATATCTCCAGATATGGTTGTACATTAAAATTACCAAGTGGATGATGAATCTGAAAGTCATGATCAGCCGTCCGAAAAGAATCAGAATTGTAATGAAAATAGTCCCTCTTTAAATCCAGTTGAATAACTGAAACAAAATTTAGAGTATTTATTCGTATACTACTGCGACTACTCACTGGATAGAGGATAAATTTTTATCAAGTAATCAAACTTTATTCGTTTATTAAAAGACGCTTAAATCATTAACTCTTAATCCAAATTGACTGAAAAAGACACAATACTCATTATAGCTAAAGAAATGAATAATCCATTGCTCAAGAATTTAGACTTTCAATCTTTCCTAAACTTGATAGTTAAAATTGCCTTAATAGTACAGTAAATAGAAAATATTGATAGTGATCCCAAATAAGCATTACAGAGTTTGCTTGACTAGAACATTTTGCCTTTACTTAATTTCATTGAAATTTCCATAATTTAACAGGCTGATCTTAAAACCGCATCTTCCTCCTAGATTACAGACAATGGACAATTTATATCCAATGTTAGCGTAGGAACTTTAAACTCAATAGATATTGGAGATGAGGAAATTATTGTACTCAAATCCATATAACAAGTGCTGCTTGAAATTTATCATCATTATTTTACTACAAATTCCAGAGAACATGTTCTTAAGAGACTATTTTAGTTTTTGAAAGATTTTGAACTATGTCCAATTCTCTTAAACCCAAAGACTTGCTTTATGATATATTACCTGACTGTAGTCTTCTAGAATTAACAAGATTAGTCAATTGTTGAAAGAATCAATCAAATTAGCTAAGATTTAATTAGTGAGAGAAGCCAAAAATAAAGCCGTTATTAAAAGCAAAGAATAAATTAAGTTTAATCTTTGCCAGAAAACTTTGATTTAACTTTTGATCAATTTTTGCAAATATTTTACAGAGTTACAGTAACTTTCTTTGATTTGAACAGTAAAGATAAAAGTATGCTGAATACTAAAAAGTTGCTGAGTATGCTAAATCGAATGGAGTTAAGCAAAGGTTTCAATTAATTTGTATCATATTAGAGACAATTTAAATCTATAAACAGCTTGTACACCTTGACACCCAGCAAAAATGTTCTCATCTAATTGTACCTTAATCAGCAGTATAAATCTATCCATTATTCTTATAATTAAATTTAATTTGTTATAGTTTTCATCATAGTCAGAATTAGATTTCTACAGAGACTAATATCTTCCAGACTTAGACGCTTTTACTCTTTGTAAACTGTACATTGAGTAATCCCAGATAACAGATGTGGATTAATTAAATAGGCATTAGCAACAACTTTTAGACAAAGAATAAGACCAATAAAATGTAGATTTATACCTTGAGAATAATCACGACATTCTCTTGAAAATTTATCAATTTTATTGTTCATATGGAGACCCATTAAATTCTACAAAATTAAAAAGCTCCAAGCTTGTTAAATTAATTCAAGATGCAGGAGTATTGATTGATAATAAATAGACAATGAACACTGTCTTAAATCAAAGTCAAATAAGTTCTTTGAAAAATAACATTTCCTTCAGAAACAAAAAAGATAGTAAATTAGAGAGAAGTGAAGTTGATTTGATATTCAAAAAAGTAGCATCAAAACCTGCAAATAAAAACAGCACTTATTGTGACTCTAATTCAAGTATAGTTGATTAAAACTACAACTAATCCATGTTAATGACTAGAAATTTATAATCTAATGGCTATTTCAAAGAAAGATCCTAAACTATAAAATTGGATAACAGAAGGCTAAGCAGACAGGTTGAGATCTCAATTGATTAAACATCACTCAATTTTTAACAGTTTAAAGAAGCCCTTTTTCTTATTGCAAAATCAATTGCTCTTAAATAAAATATGAATGAACATGTGGTCTTCATAAATTTCATGAATGAAAATATTTTGCCATTGGAAAATAAAAATATTGATAACAAGCAAATATTTAGCAATAAAATTGCTAATATGCTTTCTAAAATAGAAAATGAATAAGTGTTGATTTTGCTTAGTGATTTATACACTGTAATTTACCCTATTTATGAGCTGTATGCAGATTAAGTCTCAATGAGAGGATATATGATATTTGATTAATTTGTAAAGTTTTGCACAGACTTCTCAGTATTTCCTGATGTTTTAAACAAGAGTGACATGCACAAGATCTTTATGAATTTGGCTGTTGATTAATTGCAAACCTAGAGTGTCTACAGTGGCTTAGGAGGGACACCTAGGAAAGCTTTTGAGAATAGTAGCGTGATATAAACTCACAGAAATACTCATAATTAAAGCATGCTGATTAACTCTAAGTCTTCCCTTATAGGTTCATCCAAATCATCTAATAAATAAGAAGTAATAAAAGTATTGGATGCTCATTTATTTGTTTAAGCACTTGGCTTTTCCGCTTTACATATTGATATTTCAAGTCAAGTGAAAATACTGGAGGATGAATAGGAATCTCTCGAGAAAATTTTCATGTTCATTGAAAAAATAGCAATGAGCGAGGGACTAAAGAGAAATAAAAGTTCTTCCTAAAAGATAAAAACATAATAACTGGAAAAACTAGATATAAACCTTTATCAAGATTATATATTTTTAATTTATTATGTATTTGTTTAATGCAATTCTTTAGAAAGAAATATGAATGGTACTTTAAAATTAAAAACCAGCAATTGATTAATGAGTTATACTCAAAATTAAATATTTATCAATTCACTGTTTAATACTAAAATCAAACCATCAATTTTAGTCGTGACGTAGACGTATCTGAAGTGAGTTGACGTGGCAATCAATGACGTGGCAAGTCGTGAACTAGAAAACTCCAAAAAACCACCTCGCCCCCCATTCCACATCTCCCCGAACCGAGATGTATACGAGATAAGAGCCTAGCGAACTAGGAGTATCCCCCGCAGAGCTCGCAGAGATTTGCTTCCTATAAACAATTAAGGAGGAGTCTGGAGAAAACGCTTACCAGGTTCCACCGCTTCTGAGATAGTAGTCTCTGTCCTTTCGCTGTGGTAGCCTCATTAACCTGACCTGGTGTGGGAGAAAAATCATTATCGTTGGCTTCTATGGTTCTCATCGTCTCACTTTTGAAGGTTGAGCACCACCTTCATCCAGCTCTCTATTACCTTGGAAACTGAACTCACGCCAGGTAGCTCATCTAATGCAGGGAAATCCTTAGCGTGCAGAGGACTCGAGGAGTCTAGGATCTGACAGATTGAACCCCGCCGACTGGCCCCTAATGCGGTGAAACCCAGCAACCCCCTGCCTACCCTCAGGAGGCCTTAGTGTAGTAGAAAGCTCTATTAGAAAGTCTCCAGCCTCGGGCCCCTGTGGGTCACCCTATCCTTATAACTTTCTAATTTAATAATATAAACCAGCAATTAGAATTAGATAGAAGCATAAAAGTTAAAAATCCTGCTTTAAGAGCACTTGCTCTCTTGGATTAAAGATAATTTGCCTAAACATCTCTATCAAGCAGAAAATAATCTACAATAAGTTACAAAAATAATGAAGGATAGTAGAAATTTAATAATAGTATTGGAAAAGGATAGAATTTTGGCATAAATAACAACTAATACAAGGTATAGATAGAAAGAATTTAATAGTAATAAAAGTAGAAGACAGATTTATTCTCCTTAGTTATGTAGGGAGGAGACTCTTAATGATAAACCTTATAAAATTAAAAGGAATGCATTAACATCATCAAATGAGTTTATCAATTATTTATAATTTTTTTATAATCATAATTATCAACTAAAACAATTTTGCTTTTGGATAAATTATACTTATTTGAAATTTAATTAAGTTTTTTATATATAATCATATTTTCATGGGCTCACTTGGCCTTGCTTCAGTAAACTCAATAGCACAATTCTCCAAACCTTCAAACTCCTGAGCTCTAACTTCTCTCTTGAAGTTTTCAGGTCTTGTAAAATCATCCTTAGTGAACTTATCTTCATCATGATACTCACACTCCACCAATTTCCCTCCATACCTCAATAAATGTATGTTTCTTCTGGCTCTTCTTGCCTCGCTTATGCTTGTAAATTCAGCAAATGCACTACCAAAACCAACAGGATAGTCGTAGTTACGAGGATCTTCTAAAGGTTCAAGAGCTTTCCGTTTTTTCTCTTCAATTTTACGTTTATGAGTCAACAAATCTGAATCTTAATCCTCTTTTTCTATCAACTCCTTCTCTTTTTAGTCTCTTTCAGCATCTTCTTTCAAATTTTGCTCAGTTCTATCGATGAAGACTGGTCTTGGTATTTTGAGTTCTAACACCTTTCCAAAAGCTTAGCATTTATCCATAATGTCTGAGTAAAATTCACAAAAGTTGTATTCATTCTTTGTTGATTCTAAGGAAGCAATATTCCTTATATTTAGAACTCTCGAAGGATACTCAATCACTAGTATTTCATCAGCCATTCTACCACCCATCAGTGGATTTTAAATTCCAGAAGTTGTATTATCATCCAAAGCATGGTAAGTTCCGCCTTTCATTCCCATCAAAGCAGCATTCGCAAAAGACCCTCCTTAAACATTCATGCCTCCGGCTGAAGCCATAAGTCCTATCGCATTCATAGTTCCACTGTAGGCTTTGGGTCTACCAATCTTAATTTCATTGTTTTGAATGTTCATACCTTGTAAATTGAAGCCATGATTAGCCTCTTCTGCTGTTCTGAATTCAACAAAAGCATAATGACTATCTGATGATATCCAAGCGCTAACAACTGGATTTCCAGGTTCTTCAATTACATTTAAACTCAACATTGCTTCATTCACTACATCTATCAACATTCATATATAAGTATAAAATAAAGATCATAAATCATAGCATATATTTATGATTCTCTAGGTGATTCCAGGAGGTAAATTTCCGACATATAACTTTCTGTCAATTTTGGCAGTTTAAGCCATGCTCATAGAATGAATACTCTGGAGTATGCTTTGAGCATTAGCAATAGTACCTCCCCCAATACTTGCAGCAGCAGCCATGATACCCTTAGTAAGCTCATGATCTTTGGGTGGTGAATCAAATCTAAAATCGTCTCTACCTCCACCTTTCTTATTATCTCTTCCACCTCTGTCGCGATCCTTCTCTCTTTCTCGGTCTCTACCTCTGTTTCCATTTCTGTCTCTACTTTTTTCTCTGTGTTTGCGATCACTTCTTGATCTTGACCTCTTCTTAGAGTCTTTATCTCTTTTATCTTTGTTACTACTTCTGTCTCTGCTTCTTCTTGAACTTTTATGTCTGCTTGACTTTTTGTCAATACTTTTATCCCGAGATCTTCCCATTTTTAACTTAATTTATTATTATTTTTTTCAATCTTTTTCTAAAACTACATCCTTTACATACTGGGTCAATTAGATAATAATTAAAAAAACGCTTAAATACCATTTAATTACGAAAATAAATCTTCTAACTTAAGTCAAGGAAATATTTTTATTATTTACATCACAATTCAAATATAGTCTTAATGCTCTCCTTAATAGGTGAAAATTCATAGTCATTAGCCACATTAAATGTATCTTACTTATTTGGTGTTATCATTTCAGTTTCTTTCTTTTCAGTTTCCTTCTTTTTCTTCTTGACTATAAATAATTAAATTCCAAGTAAGCTTACAATAAATATCTTTAAATAGACCTGTTTCTGGATCTCTCTTTGGCCATTTCCATTTTTCTTAGAAGTTCTCTGGGAAGCAATTTTTCAAAATTATAGGCAAAAGATTGTTGATTTTCTTCCATAATGGCTACTCCTTTCGTTCCTCATCAGTCATTGGTAGTTCTCCACTCTATATATAATAAGTTAACTTTAATAATTTACCTCTTCATCCCAAGGCTCCGCAATTGATAATTTTTCACAAATTCTAGCAAATGCTTCTATAAATTCCACAAAATATGCCTTTAGATGCTTATCGTTGTTATAAATAATATAAACTAAGGATATACTAAATTAAATAATAAGTTCATCAGTTTGGGTCATTAAAGATTATGTGAAGGCTATAGCAACATCTCTTGTTCCTAATTCATCACCTATCAGTCCTGCTTAAAGCATGAGGCTTTCAAATTCATCTGCCATCATAAATGGTTTCATATCCCCTGGCTTCATGTATTTCAACCCATATTTCTTAAACATGAAATCTATTAGAGGAAAATGCGATTTGTACAAATTATCTACACCTTCATTCCAGTACCTATCTAGCCTCCATTTTTATGGATCTAAATTACCATAACGTGGCAGAATACATGTTTCATACATGTATTTGATTATTTCACTCTTATCTTTGAGTTCTCTGTTATTTTGATATCTTAAAAAGGCAAGTTTGGCTAGAACTTCCACAAACTAATATCTTATCAAAGCACCTCCAGGATTAAGTTTAGTGGCCGCTTAGCGCTTATTTATTGATACAAACTCAGTGTCACTCACTGATATGTTAACATTCTTAAAGTCAATAAGTCCAATATTTTTAACAAAGTCTGTATGAGTGTTTAGTGTAATTGAGTAAACCTACCCAGATGCACTTATTGAAGCAAGCTGTTTATAAACTTCTTTCAGGATTTTGTAAGATTTTCTGAGTTCTTCCTTCATTTTTTCAAGTTCACTATCTTCAATACCAGGAAATTTCATTTAGCTCCAGTCAAACTCAAAGCATTCTTAGGTTTTCTGTTCAGTTTCTATTTAGTATTCGTTAAAGAGAGAGATTGGAAGAGACCATGGTGTCCTTGGTCGGATTTCAAAAGGAATTACATATAATTTATCTGCTAATCTTGGATAAATTGCTTGAAACTTTCTTGGTTCGTAGTATTTGTCAAGAACTGAAGACTACGTTGCTAAAACATGATTAACACTCTTAAGTTTAAAATGACAAGTAAAGTCTACAGATTTAAGAGTTCTTCCATCCACTTCTCTGAACTTTATTTCTTTAATATGCTTTATAGTTTAGGTTTTCATATGAGGCTAATCTCTCGCTACTTCCGGTTCACCATTTAAACCACCAAAAGAATAGAAATAATTACTGTTTCCTGGTGGGATCATTTTCCATATATAATATAATGCCTCTTCTGAGTTTTTATCCATTAACCAAGGCTGATATTCATCGAAATCAAAATGGATATATACTGGCTCTTTCATGTGATGACCAGAAATATCAATCTTCCATTCAAACTTCTTTTCACTCCAGCCTTCGCAAATCCAACATTTTTAATATGATAAAATTTTTGCAGTCTTTGAGTTTTTAGACAATTAGAGTAGTGTATTTCCTTAATTTACTGGATTATATAGTATATCTCTTGTTTAAATAGTATTTCTTTGCCCTGATCTAATAAAACCCATAGAATCTATTATGCAGTCATTGCCAAGCATATGTAATCCCCAAAGAGTATGATTGTCATGTATTTCTTTACCAAAGATTTCGCACTCATTTTTGTCCATGCTGTTATAAGATAAGTCTAAATGTTTTAAATATCCCTTATAATTTATTAATGCTTACATAATTTAATATGCTTTTAAAAAAAGCTCGTATCGTTATATTGCATGCTTCACCTATTCTCTTACCAAATTAACCATTTTTACGATTGCCAAGCATATTAAAGCTCAAATCTAAAAAGGCAAGTCTCTAGCATTCCATGATTGAATTTGCAATTGCAACACCTCCTCTTCCCTATATCTTGTTCCAACTAAACTTCAATATTTTAATGTGATGGTTCACCTATATAAAATCAGATATTGCTATAGCTCCTTTGTCTCCAATATTATTTCTAGAAAGATTGATTTCTCTTAGTGGAGGCAACGCTCTAATTAAAGCTTCAGATAATTTTTAGCATATGCTGTCATCAATTCGATTGCCTTATAAACTAAGCTCCTCCAGCTAACATCTGACATTCAATTAATCTATCCAGTTTACTAAGCTTTGCAAACCATCTGCACCTATTTTATTATTGTCTAAATTTATTCTACGAACTCTGTCCACTAAACTTGATAAGATAGCTTCACCACCTTTCCTTCCAAGTCTATTCCCTGGCATTTCTATTGATTAAGTATTTTGCATATGTCTCATACTTTTAGAGATAGCAAGGGCATAGTGTTTTCCGAGTTGTAAATTTCTGGCATTTAATTCGCCTTCAATTCCTTTTGAGGTAATAAGGCCTTTTGGTGTCGGTAGCAGTTTGAGATTTTTAATTTCATTAATGTAAGCTGAGGTTGCTGATGGTTTTTCTTAATCCTCCTGTTCTTATTGTTTCTCTTTTTCGAAGTTTTTATATTTATCATAGAAGAATTGTATGCTTTCAGCTCCAATATAGCCTGGTGTCGACTTCCTTTTTCATTCTGTTATTTAAGCTAAAATTGACATTTGCTTCTCTTCAGTTCGGGCAGTTGTTTCATTTGAGTCTAATACTGCCATGGAATTTAAGCCACTGCTAAAAAATTCATGTCTCAAACTCTTGATTGGAGGAGCCATTCGAAATTACACCCCTAAACCTATAGATCCGTTTCTCTTATTTGGGGATGACTAAAGTGAAAGAGGGAGATTTAGTTTATATTCTGGAGCTATTCCTCCTATTGATTTCTAGTTTTTATAGTGAGATATTGCCTGATTCATTATTGGTTTAGGATTTGTTAAGTATTAGTAATTGTGAATTAAAAAAGAATTTTAAAATATAATTCTGATAAATATTAATATTTCATGCAATAATAGGTACTATTATCTAGTGTACTTTATAGTCCCTTAGCTGAAGACATCATAGATGATTAGTCTTTTCCCATCAAGTTATTATTAAAATTGAAACTTTCCTTATCTCCTTTGATACTTTGTGGATTTTTTATCTCTGGCAATGAAAAGTTACGCTGCATGATTACTTACTTATAATATAATATAATTCTAATTTTATCAATTAAAATCGATTCTGGTGATTGTGAGAAGAGAAAAAGATAAAATAAATTACATCAAAATAAATTCCAGATAATTAAAGTAAAATATTTATATCAAAATGTCGAATAATAGCAAAGCAAGAAAACTACCAATGCGTAATTACTATTTACAATTTTATTATTGAATTATGCTGTTTTTACATAATAAAGAGTAGGCTAATCAGTAATTATAGAATAATAAAGTTAGATAAATTTTTCCACTATGAAAAATCAAGCACCTTTGCTGCCAGAAATAACATAATAGAGAGGATTGGGAAGAGCAGCTGGTATGGATTCTACCTCTCATCCAGGAATGATTAACATGAATATTACAGAAAGCAATTTGTTATAATTTAGATTCAAAATTACTATATCATATCTTATCAGGCAATAATTCGCTTAAATAAAGAGACCAGAAGAATTCTTCATCACTGAATTACAGAATGACTACAACTGATTCATCAGGAGGAAATCCATTCATTTAATCAATAGGAGGACAAAGTACACACAAACAAAACAATAATGCTAATTCCTCCATTTCATCTTCTCCAAGTAAGTTATATTTATAATTTAGAAGTTATATAAATTGTTTATCATTTTTAGTAGATTCCGCAAAGAATGCAAATAGCGAATTTAAAAAGATTAGGAACTTCTAAAATCTCTACGAGCAGTAAGTTCAATACCGATAAAGAAATTATTAATTGATCAATATTTAGACATAGACCTGCAAAAATGCGAGAGTATCAGTAAAGACAGCGTTTAGGTCCCAAGAAAGTGTGGCTTTTCGAAAAACTTCCTCCACTTGAGTAACTTAACAATTTAAAAGGTGGCAGTATTAGCTCATCAGACTATCAAATGCAAAGCGCAGTAATTGGTGATAGAGGGCTTTTAAATTAGCAATAACTTCTGAAGAAGATTCAGAGAAATAATGAAGGGTAGATTGGAATAAACATCATTTCTAGGTAGCAACCAAATTAAGAAGCTTTATCACTTATGAGTTAAAGTAATACTGGAACTGCAGCTACAGGAATATCAACAGATCCTTAAATTAAATGTGTACTAAGGAAGAATACTTATCATCAAGGGAACAATGTAATTTTGATGTTCAAATCCATGGAAATACTCTTGATTGAATAGGGTTATGATAAGGCTAAAATTCACAGCCCTATATATCTGCCAGTTACACAACTCATAGATTTGCTCAAAATGCCTAAGAAATAGCTTGAGCTTACAATAATGTCAAACTTACATTATGACAAGCAGACTAGTTCTTTCTAATACAAATAAAGAGAAATTTCCAGAAGTAACATTCATAAGAGTCCAATAAAGAAAGTCATGCCTCGATCAAAATCTGATGATAAAGTCATTATAACTCCAATTAAAAACTCGCATGAAGATAAAAATGGAATCTCTGATAAATCCCTTCCAGATTTTATTTACTCTAGCATCTACATTTAATATTTGGGGAAGGACTTTCAAGCTTGTATCAAACTCCCTAGTATTGAATTCAGCGTACCATCAAAGCATCTTATGTTACGAAAGTTTCTCAGTAGTCTAGAGTTACAAGAGTATTTTGACGTTGGCTTTCAAAATTGGGATGAAATACTCATTCGCTATAATATAATAATAATTATATAAGAAATTATCACAAAATATTTGGTTATAATTTCAGTTGCACTCAAAATTTACCGAGCTGGTATCTGGAAATAACATGAAAAAGTCAATCATGCTAGGAAGTAGTTATGGGGTAACTCTAAATAAGCAACTAAAAAAATCAGACAAAAAGCACTCTGATAGCAGCGATGATGAAAAAGATTCTAAAATTAAGCAAGAGAAATCAACTGAAGAGAAGCAAGAGATATATTTGTTTTCCTAAACTCCTGGTATTGAAACGTAATTTTTCAAAAGTATTAGCGATTATTAAAATCAGAAAATATTGAAAAGCACACAATAAATGAAAGGTTGTTTCGATAGAGAAGGGATTATTGGTTCAATACAACTTAAAACATTCAATTTAAAGATTAAATCACTGCAAAATTCGAATGAATTTAAGGAAAAACTTCATTTAGATGATTGGAGCACAATTATTAAGTTTATGAAGAAAGCCATTAAACATGACAAAGAAAATCCAGCTCAAATTATTGATATAATAGGTCAAGAATATATCAAACTTGCAGATACTAACTCATAAGATTAGTTCTTTTTTAGAAGTGTAAAGTTAAACTTTAAGGAATCAAAGAAAAATAAAGAAAACTCAGAACACAAGAATAAAAAGGATAAAAGTAAATTTGAATAGGATAATGAAAAGAATCACAAAAGATCATAAAGTCTGAATGATAAATTTATACTTTAAAAGAAACTTGAAACTTACTTCAAATCTCAAAAGCGTAGTAAAATTTTGACATGCAGCAATTCTTCAGATAGATATCTTATTGAACTTGAGTAATTTCAAATTAATTTTTAATCTGATTTTATAGGTACCCTCTTGCAAAGTTATATCTGGATGGCCAATTTATCCTAAAACCTTTGTCTGAAGATGACTGTGAATACTTGATAGATCAGAAATTCCATGACTGGAAAAACTACTTGATGAATCAGCACTATAGATTAGAGTTAAATATTGGGAGTAACGAACCTCTCCCAAGAATAAAAGAAGCAAAAAGAGAAGAAGATACCGATGTGTTCTTTGACTAGGAGTATAGGAAGCGTATGCATCCTGACAATGAAATAGAAAATAAAGCATTGATCAACACAAGAGAAACTGTTTCTATGTGGTTTCCAGTATGAACTTCTAAAAATGCACATATAAAACATCATTGCACTATTACACAAAACAAATTACTAAAATCTAACATTAGATTTATTGAACTCCTTTATTTTATCTTTAAACCTACAAACATAATCTTAGAGATTTTAGGTTAGTTAAAATTTGAATTTAAAATAAGTCTAAGAATAAAATGGTTGAATCCTCATCAAGAGTCAATATTGGAAAAGGAAAGTCAGCTTTTGATAAGAAAGGCATGGGAGAAATCTTTGGAAACAAAGACGTAAGAATAATATAATCCATATTTTTAACTCTATTTAGGTAATTAACAAGAAGGTTAAGACTAGCGCTAAGTATTCGGAAGTTAAAAGTGTTATTAATCATGGCAAAACTATGAAAGATGTTCAGCAAGTTAGCGACTAACTTGTTGCCAAAAGAAAGGGTGAAAATTTTGGAAGAATTAAAGCCAGTACTATTGCACGTTTTTTATCTGAAACAAACAATGAAGAATCTATTTTTGGGTTGATGAGTCAGGCTTAGGATGCTGAAGATAAAGAAAATAATTTTGATACTCAAAGCACTACAGGTTCAATTATGAGTATGGGTCAACAGTCTGTGACTTCTGCCGTGACTTGCTCAACTGAGATGCTAGGTATCACTTCAGAAACTAAGTTTATCTTGCTTGATTTAAGAGACGAGGATGACTACAAGAAATTCCATATCAAAGAAGCACTTAGTTTCCCTGCTCCAAATATCTCCAGAGATAAGATCTTTGGATAATTGCTAAGATTCAAGAACAATCCCGATAAGATCATTGCTGTGTACATGCATGATGAGAGATCAGGCACTCAATACGCTAAACTTCTTCATGAAAAAGGCTTTGATAATGTTTACTTGATAAATGGAGGTATCGAGGGATTCCTAGAAAGTCACTATGATTTAGTTGAAGGAACAGATGTCCCACCACAACCCAAAGCCAAAGTTGAAAAGAAAACAGTTAAAAAGACTGGTTCTATTGCTACAAGTGTAATTGGTGCTAAATCTGTTATGAATTCAACTACTACTTCTAAAATGACTACTTTCTCCAAGAGATGAAAGCGTATATAATTATAGAAAATATAAAGTGATTAATATGAAGTATCAATATAATAATTTGTACTTTTCATAAATTTAGGGATAAAAATTATAAAAATAAATATTACAATAAAAAATTATAAACAACAGTAACGCACTTATAAATTGTTTACATAATATTTTAAAATTGAAATTTAGAATTTAAGTTTTATTAAAATATACTATTTAAAACATATGTAGTTTTAGTATAAACTGAGATCTTCTCTCTCACTTGTCCTTTGGCTCAACTTGCTTTCTAAGAACGTAGATATAATGAAAGTTCTTCTCATTTTTGTCTTCATTAGCAACAACAGCTGATGTGGAAATTGTTGGCTTGGCAATTTTGTGATTGAAAACAGTCCAGTAAAATTCTGGCTTGTTGAAATAGCCTAACCGTTGATCAGGAAGACCATAGCTGATGCAAATATAGACTCCAGTGGGTGATAATACTCTGTAAATCTCACTTAACATTTAATCAGCATTTGGGCCTGAGCCATCTCCGCAGAGAATACTGTCGAAAGTTCCCTTGTCAACAACAGCATCGAATGTTCCATCATCATATTACAGACTACGGACATCCATTTGCTTAAAGGGCAAATTAGGGATTTTTTCCTTGTACATTTCTTGCATTTGCTTTACAACTGTGAAACTGATGTCGATGTTGGTAATGTGTTGGTAACCATCTTCATACATCTCCTCACTCAACCCTATAGATAAGAGTTATTTACTGAGTTATAAAAGTGTTTCCATTCTTAGAGCGAGATTGTTTATTTGAACTTACTTGAATTTCCACAACCAATGTTTAGGATTTAGAAGGTTGGCTATATGTATTAGGTGACAATATCCTTAATTCCACTGTATCTTTGGTACCAATCAAATGGTTCCTTGTCCCTATGAAAGAATAAGTTTAATAACACAGCAAATAAAAGTACTTCTGGTAACGGTCTTCCCAGTATTCAGGTTTTCCGTATTGTGCCATTTTATTCTTTGAAATTTAAATCTTTTATAATTTTCATTACGAGCATAATATTTAAATGCTACATCATGATCCTTTATGTGTGGTATTTATATATAATTGATTAATAATAAGCATTAATATTTATAAAATGACTTAAGTATAAAAGCCCACTCCTGAAGTTTAGCAAGTCATTGATAAAGTTATTGACAAAATGGTTCGTTTGCACATCTCAGATGGAAGAGTATATCTTGGTAAGTAAACTAAAGTTATACAAAATATCTGTTTCCAATCATTAAGCCTCATAAATTTCATTTATTTGAATTAACATTGACATTTTTAGGCAAACTGATGTCAGTAGACAAAACAAAATCAATCTTTATGCAAGATGCAATGGAAATTCTTGATCGTGAAGCCCCAGAATATTTCGATCATGATTTATTCACACCTCATTTATTGAAAGTAAAAGATTACGAGAATCATAGATATGTCTTGAAATATGTTGGAAATATCGTTATTGCAGGCAAACATGTCAATAAGATAGAACTCGATCTAAAAATATATAATATATTGTTTATATTATCACAGATATGAGAATATGTATTAAGAAAAAGCCTAGAAATTTATTGAAGAAAGAACGAAACAGGTAGAAGAATATAAGAAGAGAAGATAAGAAGCAAGCGAACATGACAATCAATAATGAAGGGTATTGTATTGAACTTAAACTTTAGTATGGAATTAAAAGATAATAAGTTAATGTAAATTGATAAATAATTCTTGCAAACTAAGTTTCTAATTTGTAAACATCTTCAATAATCCTCATCATCACCATCTTTGTCTCCTCCTTAGGCTTCATTGAATTTCTAGTAAGCTTTTCCTGTAGCAAAGAGTGCGTTTCTAAACTCCTTGAATCTAAGACTAAGATTAAGGAAACAAGTCTTGAAGAAGAACATTATCTCTAGTTTTTCATCAAAGCATTCCAAAATGAATTGGCAGATTTCTTGCATAAACTCAGCGATTCTAGTATCTGGATACTTATCGTCCTCTTCATCCTTCTCATTTTCATTGATGTTATCATTAATGAAATTTATCATCTCTGAGAAGACACTATTCAAGCCTAAACCTTCCATAAAACTAGTCATGATTTCAGAGACTGGTTCTACAACTTCAGGTATTCCTTCTTTACTTCCCTAAATCTTTTCAAATTCCTCCTTCACGTCAGCTAGGAAAGGCAGAGCATCAGCAGGAATTGTATTCAGGTAATCTTAAGTTTAACCATCACCAATGAGAGATAAGAAATTGTTCTGGAAGTTTTCAATATAATCTAATTCAAAGCTGGCACTCATCTTGGTCTTCATAAGTACTGAAAGCAAGTGTAGCATGTGTTTTTGTTGCTTTTCAAGAACCTTCTCAGGATCATAAAAATATATATTTACATCCTTTTTCTTGCCATTTTCCTTTTGACTCTTCTTTTGCAACTCTTCATAGTACTAAATGATACTGAGAACCATATCATCTAGTTTGGAGACTAAGTTAAAGCCAACTTACAGCTTTAACCCTTTCATTAATTCATCAATAATCTTCGACTTAGAACTCATTAAGTCCACAAGATTTGTTCCAAAGTCAGTCTAGATAAGCAAAGACTAGTAGAAGTTTTAAAGATTTGATTTCTTCTGGAGTTAGATAACTTTCTCAAATACTGGGTCAAAGATTGAGATGTAGTTTTGTTTCATATTGTTGAGTTGATGCCCTCCTTGCAATCAATTAAAAAAGAATAAATCCAATAATTATAGCTTTTTTGTCAGATTTAACCTCGAATTTACCTTGAGCTACATTCTCCTATCTATTATAGATTAAAGAGTACTTTTGTAACAGCTATATGACCTTATAATTCTTAACTTTTTCCAAAACTTCTTGAGGTGTTTCATCATCATCAATGTGAAACTTAATCATAAACCAACTTTCCTTGTCATTGAAGTTCAATGTTTCCTTGTATCCAAGTATAACTATTGAAATAAAGAAAAAAATAAAAAGGTTTATAATACTGGCTCTTATTTGCTATCCACAATACCAAATTTCGCATCAAAAGTGATACCAGAATCTTTCTCTTCATACTTTCCAACTTAGAACTTCACTTGGAAGTTTCTTAAATCTTTCTCTTCAAGTCCCTAAGTTGTCTTGATTGTTTAATTTAACTGTCTCATTGCAAGATTTGTGAATTTTTGTGACTTTGCCATGAAGTTAAAACTTGTAAAAATATTTAAGATAAAGACTAATGAAGTTAGCAAGTTGATTTCCAAGGCCTTCAGGAGCTCCCTCTCTTCCACCAATCCACCATAGAGCGAATTCATCAAAGGTTATCTGGCCATTTCCGTCTGAATCAATAATTCTAACACATTCTTCGATTTCTTCCTTGTTCAAGGGTTTACCTAGCTGTTAACTAACAAGAGTAAGTTCAAATGGTGACAAATACTTATTTAAAACACTATAATTTAATTATGGATAAAATAAATATAATAAATAAATTGCATTCCTTAAGTAATTATTTCATAAAATAGTAAATGTCTTTTTGTTAAAAAATAAACTTTTAAATATTATTTCGGATCTAATTGCCATCCTCATCAATTGCCTCAAAGATCTTTTTAATTTTGTCAACTTCCTTGTCAAAAGTAGACTTTAGGTACTACTTCAAGGAATCAAGTTTACTGGCGTCATCAGTCATTTTGTACTCAAAGTATTGCCAGTCCTATGACTGTAAATTTTTCACATCCTCAGTTTGCTTACCAATAATACATTTCCCCAAAATTATTTATATTTATTTTAATCGAATTAAATTAAAATTTTTATATAAAATATAATATTAATTGCATGTAAATTGTAAAACATAAATCAATTGATTTGTAACATAAAACATTCAATTATGTTTGTGCTTTTAATGGTCTTTATTATGTACTTGTTATAGTTGTCAAGAATGCTTCCAATCTTAGTCAAGTCGTCTTTTCCACACCAAGCCACAATGGCATGAACATCCTTGGGAATCTTAACAGATTTCTGATCAGGAGTGACTGTAGAAATCTTGGTAAACTTTGGATCGTAGATTCTATCTGCAAGCTTACCCTCCTCCTTGCTTGAGACCACTAAAAGAACATGCATTTTCAAGATTGCTTAAGCTGCAGATTACTAATCCTTCCCAACTCCACCAGCTAGTTTGTCTAGCAAATTTGCCTTCATATCCATTATGAACTTATTTTTATTTAATTGATTTAATAGATACGTATGATATTACTAAATAAACACATTTACATGTTCTCATATTCAATATTAAATTGAAATATCTGCCAATATCTTTCTTATAAGAATTCTGTTCTCAATTTTGTCGAATAGTTCATTAAGCGTTATATTAAAATTAACAATCAGAGAGCAGATTGGATACGTATTTAAGTTATTAGGTTGTAGTAAATATAATATTTAATAACAAATCCAAAGAAGTTTGTATATAGATGGCCTAACCATTTACCGAACTCAAAGAGCCTTTGATCTCTAGTGAGACCAAAGAAAATTTGAATTAAAACTATCTCAAGTCTTTTCTATAGAACAAGTACAAAGACCTCCAATCTCAGACAAGGGACAAGCAAGAAGAGGAAGAGTAGCCTGTAGATGTGAATGAAGAGCTGCTTGAAAATAAAAATGAAGAAGTTGTCGAACCAGGCAACAAAGGATAACTATTATTTTTTGAATTTGATACGTCCACAAACTCATTGACTTCAAGTCTGAAATGAAAGACTTAGTGCAGAACACTTTCACAACTGACCCCTAGCACAAAGACTTCTACTTGAAGGCTACCGCTCATCATGAAATGCCAAACCTAAAAACTGAGCAGATGTGCCTGCAAAAGAACAATCCAAACATCTTCGCTGTTTTATCTGAAGCTTCTTCACTCTTCAAACACATAGAGTTGAAAGAGTACATGTGCCTTTCAGATTTAAAATATCATAATTATTTTAAATTATTCTTTAATAAGTTTATTAAATGAAAACACACTTTCTAAATTTTGCAATTATTCTTAAATATTATACAGTAAATAGCATATATATTTCATTTCAATTATCCATAAATCTGATATTAAAAATAATTTGTACCTTTAAATCTAGTGGAATAAACTTAAAGATGTTTATAAAAGTTAGAGAAAAATATACTCTGATATTAACTTGAAAATGCAAGCCTATCTATATAAAACCCATAATTAAATTTATTTTAAGTGTTTGCTTTACAAGTTCAGGCTCTTTATCTTGGATGATTTAATAGAATTTTTGTAAGAAATTATATTCTTCAGAATCGCTGTTAAATATAGATACAATTAGATTTTTATGAAGCTAAAAATCTTGTATGTAAATGATTTAAAATAAATCTTAATGAGTTTATATGGTTAAATTACAAAGCCTACACAAGCATTAGGGTAAGAAACTACATCAGTCTCTTGAGAATGCTCTCAAAGATAGACTCTTCAGACGAGACTTACCAACAAATTAAGAAACGCCTCTACCAGGTTAAGAGACTAGTTGGATATCTTGGACTTGACTTCGAGAAAATGTACGAAAGACTTCACAAGAATCTTCAGATCCACAACCTCAGTGAAGATGATAAGGACAAATCAAAGAAACCATCCGAGGATGGTGGTTCTGTCAAGGATCCCAAAGAAGAAGCAGAGGATCCTAAAGAAGATGAGGAAGAAGAGAATGACGAAGACAAAGAAGAAAAGAGTAACAAGGATGACGATGAAGAAAAAGGTAGCCAAGATGGAAGCCAAAAAGACGACGAAGAAAAGGAGGAAGAAGAAGATGATAGCTATGGTGATGAAGACTATGGTGAAGAAGAAGCCTAAGAAGTTGACGACGATCAAGACTACATTAACTTCTTTAAAGAATCAACTCTCCCAAACTAATGGGAATACTCTTGCACTTCAGAGCTTGAAAGAGAGGAAAAGTTCTGGTAAAACAGAGCTGAATGGCTTGATAATATGCTTGAGAACTTTTAAAACAAAGAAGAGACAAAAGCGTGGGCTCCATGGTTCTAAGCTAAACTTGAAGAGCTTGCTGATCTTGACATCCCAGTTAAGAATGTTGAAACCCAACAATCAAGTCTCCACTATTTTATGTATTTAATAAGTCAGATCTTCTACCTCTTTGACTTCTTGGAAGAGTAAATTTCCAAAGTGAACCCAAAAACAGAGTATCTTGCCGACTAGAAAGTGTATCCTGAGTAAAATAATGTCTACCCAACAATAAAACTAGACTCAACCTATATCAATCAAAACTACCCTTGTAGAAAGGTCAAATTTAACGTGAGAGAAAAGCTCTGCAGAAAGATTTCTTCAAGAGAACAATAAACTGACTACATAATTACTATTTTTGAGAGAAAGGCTTTTGGACCTGAGAAAATTTACGAAAGAAGAATAAATGTTCGAGGTCTTAAAATCAGCTAATTTACAAAATTCGAATTACACCCAAATGGTGGCTATCTATATATGAACTTTAATTTGGAATATCCAAAAAGTGAATCAATCTAGCTTGTGTTTGCTTTAAACGCACAATTCAAAGAACCCAAGCTTTTGAAAATGAACTCAGAATTTATTGGATTTTATGATAAGAGTTTGTTTATGCTTAACCATGTTAAATAAAAAATCATTAAGGAAAAGAAAGAACTTTCATCTGTCCGCGCATCACTCACAAAAAAGAATAAAAAGGATGCTGATGACATGCAACTTGTTATTGAAGAAGAGGAAACCAAGCATCATGACTCACCTACAAAGTAAGGCGAAGAAGAAGATGCTGCAGAGGAAGAAGAAGATGAATACGAGCAAGTTTACAGAGTTTATGAGTACGATCTCATAGATTTTGCAAAAGTAAAGTTTACAAACTTAAAAAGCTATGGCCAAGATTTTTAATCATATGAATTGTCTAGTGGTAGCTTTGGAAGAATTAGGGATGGCTTTTTCTATAAGAAAGTCAAGTACGACAACGATTAGAAGTTCTATAACTATGAGTTTGCATATAATTTTAAAATGAGGTATTCATCAGAAATGATTTGTACACTATGGAACCTTCTGATAAATATGAAGCAGCAAATTTGTATGAAAACATGTTCTAAATTAACGAAAAAGGTGATAAAGCTCTCTTTGCTTTCTGGAAAGATGGAGCACTTTCATTCATGAAGTACAACATTGACCCTAAAGATAAGAAAATTAAGAAAGAAGGAGAATTGAAGCTTAAAAACGAATCACTTAACCTCGAAAAGGGTAAATGCGAATTCAAAATTGCTTCTCTGTTCTAAGACTTCATGATAATGTTCAAGTTATCCTAAGCTCCTACAACTTATTTCTATTTGAATGAAAACTAAATTACAACTTTCAAAACAGAACTTAAGAACCCTGTTTTCTATTTTAACGATAAAGGTTTACAAAGTATTCTTATTTAATAACTAGGAGAGTATGAGGCGCTATTACCTAATGCTATAAGATTATTATCTTTATTTTAAGATACAACATCTGTGAAATGATTTAAGATAAAGAGAAGAAGGAATCAAAACCCCAAAACCCCTGAAGTTGTTTGATTGAGTTTTTTATTGATGAAAGAATACTATTAACGCATGCTTTATTAGGGTTTTAATAGGGTTTATGTAGGGGTTTAGGGTTTTAATGTAATGTAAATTAGTGTTTAATGCAGGTGTTTTATTTTTATTATTCGCTTAAACAGTACTTTGGCATCATGAGGTAGCTTTCTATACTTTATTTCTCCTATCCAACTTACATTTTAATCAATTGTATGGTCAGCTCTGAGATTAGGCTTAATAATTATCAACTCAGCCATTTCTTTCATTCTACCTTTTATCATATTCTAGTCTAGATATTGCTGTATTCTCTGTTTTGAATCTTTCTCTCTTTTGCAGCTATAGTAATCATTTTTGCCATATCGCTTTCACAAATTATTCCTGCTTGAGCCCATATATCCCACTTAATATCACCATCTCTCCAGTCCTCTCTTTCTGGAAAGTATCCAGGAGTACCATACAAGTTGCCAAATCCTGAAGCTTCAACTCTCTATGATCTATTGAAATCTATTATTACTACTCTGAGAGGTAAAAAGTCAAGCATTATATTCTCAGGCTCCAAATCTCTATGAACATATCCAAGAGTGTGCAGCTCCTCAATGCCTTTACAAACATTTGTAAGAATAAGAGGTAAATACTTTGGTATTCTTTAATCTTAAATTTGGTCTCTTAATGTGATTTAGTATAGAGGAAGACGAAAAGCTACATGATCTTGAGAAAACAGAATAGCATCGAGCTTTTTTATAAATCTGCACTTTCTATCTCTTGAATTCGTAAGTTCTTGGTATTCATTTACGAATTCTATTTGATACTTGTCATCGCATTTGAAGTAGTTGAACGGATATATCTTGTATGCGAACTACTTATCTGTTATGACTTTCTTCTCAAATTTATCCTCTAGGATAAGATAACTTTATTTACACTCTTTAAGGTCAATTATATTCAATATTGGAAGTTTGAGTGCATGCTGCTTAAGAGTAATTTTTACTATCTCTGAGGTTGGGAGGTTTCTTGCTGCTTTAATAAGCTTATTTTCTTTCTTTACTCTTTGTTCCAAAGTTTCTAAAGGGTCTCTTAGCTTTCATTTTTAAAGGAAGGCTTCGCCAGTCTCTGGATCTATTACTTCAAACTTCTTGCCATGATGGTTTTGTAGATGATCTTTTAGATTCCTATAATGATTGTATTGCTTATTACAGTAAGGGCAGAAATATTTTCCATCTATCTTATCATACTTAAGATAAAGCTTTGGCTTGTTAGAATGCTGCTCTAAGATATGACGCTTAGGAGAAGATTTATAAGTTAAGTTTTTCTTACACTATTCACATAAATGTAATACTTTTATTTCTTTTTCCTCTTCCTCCTCTTCAACCATTTTCATTGGAACATCTCATTAAATTTCTAAGCTCTGCATTTCTATTTAACAACTGAATTGCTATTCAAAGTCTGATACCTAAAGTTAAAAAATTTCAGGTTTGTAGTAGGTAGAGGCATCGCAAGTCTCAATTTTCTTTTGATTCATGAAATAAAGTTTTTGCTGGCTGATGCCAAGCAATGCCGCTTTTCTAAGTAAGTTACCGCTCATTTTATAAACAATATAATTAATTATACAAGCTATTTAAATTATATATTTATACAAGAGTAAGAGCATATCCTCAAAGGTTTAGAGAGGTTTAATGAGAACAGAGTACGAGACATTAGTCTTATATTTCTTAAATTAAGTGATAGTTTATTTACTAATTCATCCATTTTATTCATTAAATGCACCTAAATGTGTTTTGTGAAGTTAGGTGGTGCTCCTAAAGCTGTTCTTGTAAATTTAGGAGGGAGGTTTTAAAATTTAATTTTTTTTAATGTAACACCTAATACGGTTTTGAACTTTAATATAACCTCCTAATTAAGTTTAAATAAATTAGGAGCACCACCTAATTAAATTAATTATTATTAGGAGCAAAATAATGGAGAAAGTTTGATAAAAATGGAAGTCAAACTCTGAAACTTGGAGAATGTTCCTCCATCTTTATCTATTTATCTGTTCAGGTTGACCTCCAAGTGGATCTCCCTATTTAGCAGTAAAATTTTAGTAAGTTCAGAATGGATTACCATAATTTTAAATTTCATAAACATTTATAGAAAGTGGAAGCAAGATGGAGTCTTAGAATGAAGCAATGAAGAGAATACAATCTCAAGAATTGATAAGAAAATTTAGTAAGGAGGACCTCTATAGATATTTGGTATAGCAAGGAAAGCTTTTATCAAATACTAATATATTAACCATAGTTGGATTGTTCTTGCCAACACAGGAAGGAACAAAAAAACAAAAATATCATTCTTAAAAGCCTTACTAAGTCAAGAGAAAATAGTTTTAAGACCAATGAAATAAAAATGATTGAGATACCTAACTACCCTGAAATCTCAATGAAAAACCTCTATGATGATGCTATAAGTGATCCAGATGTTGCTCTGTACATACCATCAAAGTTACAACTCTCAAATAAGTTACCAGAGAGAAAATTTTTCATTGGAGTTCTTGGAACTCTTAAACCAGAGTACTTAAATGAAGTAATTTAAGAAGCTCACAAGAAACGCTACAGCATCTCTCCTGAAGAGAAAAGAAGCTGAGAATCAAAAGAAGCTGAGAATCAAAATCAGTGACTCGTGCTTGTAGGAACTGCAGAAGCATCCATTCATCTCTAGTAAGCATAGACTTCTAGCTTTATAGAAATCCTGGTACTGCTATTTACTCGATGAAAGAGAGCAGAAAATTAAGCAGAGAGAGAAAGTCTTAAGTAAAGCATGAATTGAGTAAGAGTTTCTTCAAAGATTTATAAAAGCAAGATGAGATTAACATAGATGCAGGAGCTTGCAGAAAGATAAGAAACATGGGCCCAAGCAAGCCTTAAGAGGAATAAAAGAAAGAGAAGCCAAATCACTTCATAGGTTAATTTAATAAGTGAACTTATTCATTCGTTTAAATCTAATACTTATTTATAAACACAATATCTCCCTTCTTTTGCGCATACTTTTGCCTTATCATCGCTGACTCTTTTAGCAGCACTCTTAATAAAATCTACTATGTCTATCTTCATATCGTGTTTCAAATGATAGAGCCTAAGTTTCTTGTAGTGGCCTTTTAATAAGCCCAATAGAGTTCAATTCCGTTGAACTGAGGGCTATAAGGAACATTAAATACATGTGTTATGTTTAGCCTTTCATATTCTCTCCTTGAGTCTTTAGTTTTATGAACTGACAAGTTATCAACAAACAGGATAATCTTATAGTCCGCGTACTTATCTCTGAGCTATTGGAAAATTTTATATATTCTTCAGTCTAAATAGAGCGAGAGTGGATAACATAAGTCTCATGCCCATTATCTTCACTGATTCCACCAAGGATTGCATGATTTTATACCTTAACCTTTTGATCATAAACCTCTATGTTGCTGTATCTCTTATACCAAGACCTCGATATGAAGGTATTAAATGTGAATACTGCCTCGTCAGCGTGTATAAACTTTGTATTATGCTCTTAAGACCTCTGCATTTAATTGAATATATAATTTAAATTAGTCTTATAAAATGGAACATTAAAGTCAATCACTCTCTTAATGCGATTGACTGTCTTGTAAGATATTCCGTTCTTTTTATATATGTTAGCTATCGATTAAGCAGATATGTGAGCTGAGGAAATTGGCGATGAAACATCACAGCCCTCTAGGATAGAGAGAAATGAGCCCAGTCTTTAAGAGTCTTATCATTAATTAGATATTCGATATGATGCTGCTAAAATTTTAGAGGTCTTTTAGGTTTAGAATTAGATGCTGTCTTTTTAAATTTAATGCTAATAGACAGTGAGACCTCACAGTTGCTGGAGATTTATGGAGTAGCCTTGCTATAGACGTATAATTCAGAACAGGCTTGGTTATTCACTTTATTCATCACATCCATTTCGCAACTTAAACAATAAATCTTTATACTCACTGTCATAAACTGACCCCAAACCTCGCATATACTCACTTAAATTTCTAATATTTTAACATTAAACCCCTACATAAACCCTTTTAAAACCCTAATAAAGCATTCTTTAATAGTCTACTTTCATCAATCAAAAACTCAATCAAACAACTTCAGGGGTTTTGAATGGACTTGGAGTAAAGTTAATATTGATATCTTTAACCAACATTATGAAATATGCTACCCCTATGCTTTTTGCATTTACAATCATGATCAAGTGTACATGAAAGATCTTACTCATGTCTCGTTGAAAGGATATTACTACATGAACCACTTCATGGCTATTCAACCAGGAATGAGACCTTTGACAATCTACTCACTTGTTTACAATAACAAAATTTCATTGAATGTTCCAGTAATCAATAGCAACTATACTCCTAATGACTTTAACATTACTTTCTAATAAATAAAGTCATTCTATCAGATGACAAACAGTTTCAAATTCCAAGGATTAATAAGATATAGAACTTACTGCTATAAATTTACCATATTTTATTTTATAATTTTCTTACTTATATAACTAGGACATACTCGCTATAATGGGATAATGGTCTGGAGTTGTAGACAACCAAGGGAAACTTCACAAAGAGATTAAGATTCAAGCAAAGTATAACTCCCTCTATATTGAATAGTGGAAAAACGGGAAATGCATTTAAAGACTCATCATCTCTCACTTCCATAAGCAAAGTAAGAGACAGGAACCAATTAGAGAACATTCTGAGCTGTAATACAGATCTTATGGTTAATGGTGCATTATCAATCAAAAAATGGAAGGATCTAACTAAAATGTGTCTCTCTATGTTCATGTAATTTTTTTAATATAAATGAGATGGATGGCTCATTCCAACTTCCAGAATTACTATCACTCGACTCCGTATGGGACTATAGCGATGATGACCAATCAAATGAGATTTATGGAGTCTACATTGATTTATTTATGAATTCATAAATTTTAAATTAAGGTCATGGTTAAATATATAGCATTGACTCTCTAGTTCAAGGAAGACTAGACATTTACTTAATGTACGCAAATTGTCTCATGAGAAAGTTCACAAGCGCACTACCTGACTATGATCAATCTACTGAACTATAAATCGAAGAATCTCCTCTCTTGATAAATCTTGAGTATATCTTTAAGGGAAAAGGTAAAGAAAATGCAGGTGGAGACAAAACTCAAACTGCTAAGAAGACCAATTTATATGAATAGTTTAAGGGAGATATCTTTATTGCAAACTCAATATTCTACTCACAAGAAGGAATCGTTGATCTTAGCGCTTAAAACATTTTATATTAATTTTAACATTGAGAACAAATATCTGGTTGGAGTCTAAATTACAAACATCAATCTAACTAATATTAAATTGGTCTAGAAATTCACTTACTCTTACAATGAAGCTAGACTTGCTGCTTTTTATAAATCAAATGAAGTTGGTAATCCATATGAATACTATGATAAATTCTAACCAAAGAGTAGCAATGGAATGATTAAAATATTGTAATTTTAATTATAGATTCTTATGGTATGCCCCCTATATAACACAAGAGTTATCCCTCAATTCGATCATAGAAGATTCAGACATCCAGTTATTCCTATTATAGATAAACAAGCAGGATGCTTATCAGTGTTTACTTTAAGCATGAAACCTCAATCGTTTGAAGATTGGGGTCAACCCATTAAACCCTAATCTTTCCATAGAAAGAAAATGAACAACAGACTTGTCAATCTTTACCCTGGACTCATTATTAAGTACTTCAATGGAATTGAAGAATAAGTTCCATTACATATGTTTGGTGAAGAATTTCTAGATATCTTGAGATTTAGGCAATCTTAAAATGGAAAATTCGTTACAATCTTAGGAACTAGAGTTGGAGATCTTGAAGATAGATTCTATGATCAAACTTTTACCAACAGAAAATACTAAAGAGGTATTTTCTTATACAGAGTAAAAGTAAACTCAGTTTAACTTATCAAATCATTCCTTCTGGCTGAGAAGGACATCGAAACAATCGAAGATATATCATTAAGAAACAAAATGATCAATTCACCAGAAAAAATCAGAGAGTATGTAGAACCTGAATTACCTGGCCCTCAAGTCGGAGATTATGACAACGATTATCTTGATAACGATGGCAAGTAGGAATATGCTGAAATTACAGATGAGATTGATTTCATGCAAAATGATGAAGTACTTGTCGATGAGCTTAGACAAAAAAGATAGAAGGAGCTTGCTGAGAAGAAAAAGCTTGAAGAAAGCTAGAGAAGAAAGTCTGGAAGAACTCGTAACGTTAAACAAGACTCGGTATCTAGTCCTGTTAGAGCATCAGTAAGAGAAAATCTACTTCATTCAGGAGATTATGAAGAGAGTCATGTTCATCTCAACACTGAGCCAGTGGCATCTGACCAACCAGCTGAGAAGCCAGAAGACGAAGAATTCCCTAATGTTGTTAGAATTTAAGGCATGAAGCAACCATTCAAGGGCTTAGATATTCCTTATATTCAAGCTTCCAGCTATTTTATGGACTAAGTATTGAATAATAGGTATCAAAGAAATTTAGTGAGAGAAATTACTAGAGAAGATAAGAAAGACGATGAAGAAGTATTCACTTACGATGAAGAGAAAATGACCACTGATTTGTTTGAATACGAGCAATCACAAAAGATTTCACAAATTCACTTCAACATGGTCTTAGACGTGAATGAGCATGGTCATATATTTATGATAAATAGATTGAGCAACACTCTTTACTTCTTCTATGAATGTCATGGTGAACATAAACTTGCTAAACTCAAGTTTGAACCCAACTTCGTTATCACTTCTGCGGATTTATAATCCCCATATTCTCTTATTATCTATTTATTATTTAACTTTAATTAGAGGCCAAATGATGAATCTAGAAATTTAAATTTAAGCAATATTTATTGATATTTTTTTTTTGCAATGATATATTTTATGATTTAGTAAGAAATTCTTCTTTGAAAAACCGTAAGAATATAAACTTATAGTAAATTAAATAAATTTAATTTACTAAGCTATTATAATTACTTAAATTTGAATTGTTGGTTGTTTAGTCAAATAGTTCAATCAATGATGACACTCTTGATTTAATTAATAAATTTTATATATTTAATGCATAAATAAATTCATTTAATTAATCTACAAATAATTCTACATAATAAAATAATCAGGGTTTATTCATCAAGAGACTATAATATGTAAATAAAAATATTTAAATTAATTTTTCATTATATCTCGTTGTAACTGCCAAAGAAAAGCTTGCTGAATATAAATATGCAGAAAGATATAGAGTTCTAGACATCAAACCAGTACTAGAATCAATCCTCAAAACTACTTTTTTTATATTTATAATTTTAATTTTGAAAGAATGGATGAATATTGAAATGGGAGAGTTATGATGAGAGTTATAAGGTAAATATTAATTCATGAAAAAACGATTTCAATTACAAAAGATTAGAATAGTTTATGAGATTTAAAATGAATAAAATTAATTTGTATTTAAGTTAATGCGAAACTCATGCAAGAACTTTCGATCTTAACAGCTTGACAGTTGTATTTGACAGCAAAACTCATGAGACATCAGATGTTAAGAAGGAAATAGTAGGAGTTGACGAGTATATCTACTAAATTGAAGACTGCAGAATCCATAAACACCTCTTATTATTCAATTTTAATTAAGCATTTTATAACCATGTTAACTGAAGATATTTATGCTAGCAATAATTCTACAGATAGTGGATAACTCCACAAGACTACTAAAAGTATTTGATTTAAGAGACAAGATTATGACTTATTATCTTGAGGGTCAGACTTACATGCTTTCTGGGTGCAAGAGATTCGTTTGGATTTAAGAGGATAATGTGGTGTATGACTTGGAGAATGGACTCTCTACTTTCTTCTTCTGGCCAGGTGATCAAATCAACACCCACTCATATATCACAACTTATTTACTTAATATAAATTAATATTCTATTATGATGCTATGGACAATTTCAACATTCAAACCTAAAATATAAAAAAACTAGAAAAATTCTTTGTATAATTTTCAAAAGATAATAATGTGGAAATTTGATTGTTAAATATTAATAAAGAAATGCAATTATTAATCAATATGTTGTATTTCTCGATTAAAATAAAAAAAGGATTTCAAATTTTATTGTCGAAGAAAGTTAAAAATGACTTGATACAATGTTTTATGATATCTAAAACAGCATATTTATTACCAAAAAAATTAATAATTAAATTATTGAAAACTAACTTTCAAAAATTTGAGTATTAATTACAGAAGATAGAACAATCATGGTTACTCAAGGATATTTGCAACTAGCTTTCAATCTCTTATCTATGGAGGTAGATGATGAACTAGCAAATGGAGACTACCAACAACCACAGACTGTATTCTTCAAGTCAAACAAGTTCCAATAAAATAATAAATACATTAATACTTACTTTTTTAGATAACTTTAAATTTTATCTCTGCTACAAAATCAGTGATTACAAATCAGTTCTTGAGAGAGCTTTTATGGCTGACTACGATAAACAGACAAGAATGGAATACTATAAATAATAATAATTATATTTTATACAACTAGTACAGTGAAGAAGAGGAAAGAGCTTAAATGGAAGCAGATGAACTAAAGTCAGATGAGGAAAAGAAGAATTCTCTCTTTGAACATCAAACATTCCAAAACAAGTATAATTGAATGATAATTTAATCACATAACGTACACATAATATTATAAATCTCAAATTTGCTTGCATACATCTCAGAGAAATTCAATGAGGAAAGTCTTGATCACTCTCATATCACAAATTTCTTCTTCAGTTTCTATTCTATCGATAAATCAGGAATCAAGGGTGGTTCAGAAAAGAACCCAGTCCACATGAATATTTTCCAAAAGATGTACAGCCTCACTATGGATAAGAGAGTAGATCTCATTGAGGATATTTTACATTACGTTGTTGAATGCAAAACAGTACCAATCACTCAAACTGTCATCAATTCTTGCTTTACTAATTTCTTGCTCAATGCTAACACTTCACTAGCATTCTAAAACTACTTGAACAATATCACAGTTTAAACCATTAGAATGAAGGACTTGGAAAAGTTCCAAATTACCTCAAATGATCTTGGATTTGTTGCTGATTCTCATGATTCACCAATTATGGATGATAGATTCTATACTAAATTCAGATAACCTAAGGAGACTAAAAAGGATGTGGAAATATCCTATATTAACTTGGGCAAACTATTGAGCGAATAGGGTGAAGAAATCATGGATAAGCTTTCTGACAAGAAGTATTTGGCTATTATGGACATTCCCTTCATTAAGTATTTGGTTATGTATCAATGGCTTCAGGTTAAGCACACTATCCACAATAAGCTTCTCTATCCCTTCTTTGTCATGCTAGGTCTCTTCACAGTTTACTGTTTGAATATTGACTTCAAGGAAGTGCCTGATGAAAAAGAATGGTATCAACAAATGTTCAACTGGATCTTCGCTATTATCTTATTCAATGTGTTGAGTTACTTCTTCTATGTCGAAGTTATACAGTTCATCAAAGATCCAAAAGACTATTTCACAGATTTCTGGAATTTCTCTGATTTGTTCAGTTATACTCTCTGTTTACTTGTGGTTCTCTTTGATAGAATACCATCTGTGCCTAACAGTGTTATAATAAATACAAAAACATAATCAACATCAAAATCCCTAATTAATTATAACAGACCAATCGCTTCTTTATGTTTGATCATTCTTTGGATTAAGCTGTTCTACTTCTTAAGAGTATTCGAGTCCACATCAAGATTGATCCGTATGATTATTGAAATCGTTAACGACATGAAGAACTTCTTGATGGTACTTACTATTGGAATCATTGGTTTTAGTGGTGGTTTCTACATTCTCTAACAAGGTCTCACTCAAGAAGCTGATGGAACCCCAGGCAATGTTTTCATGTCAATTATTTACTCTTACAGATTGGCCCAAGGAGACTTTTAACTTGACTTCTTTGATCAATTAAACACTGTCGATTACATTTTGGCTTGGTTCTTGTTCGTCACAGGCTCACTCTTCTTGGTTATTGTACTATTGAACTTGCTCATTGCCATTATGGGAGATACTTTCTCAAGAGTTTTGGAAAATATCACTAACTTATCAGTCAGAGAGAAGGTAATGCTTGTCTCAGAAAATGAATCACTATTTGATCGTCAATCTCTCTTCAAATCCGCTCAGTTCCTTATTATTATTAATGAGAAGAATCTTGATTCAGTCTAAGCAGACAACTGGGATGGTTAAATCAATGCCCTCAAGAGATAAGTTTTTTTAAAAATAATGCTATTAAATAAAGATTCGCTATTATTTAGAAAATTTTTTATATCTTATTAAGTTCTCGACAAAGTATCATCCTTACAAACCGACTTAGACGCTAAAATTACTGAGAACCAAAAAGAGTTGAAGAAGCGCATCAATGACCAAGACGACCGTGCCAAGAAGCAAGGAGCTGCTCAAGAGCAAAGAATCTAAGGTGCAGTTAAGACTGAGTTCGTTGACGCCATTGTGAAGATTAACGAACAATTCAGTTCCCAACAGTCAGTCCTGAAGATCTAGCAAACTATGGCCGCTGACCAGATGAAGGTCATGAGAATGCTTCAAGAACAAATTAAGCAGTAGAGAAATGATCAGTCCAAGTTGAGTCAGTTCGTCCAAAAGGCTATTGTCCCAGATGGTAAAAATCTCAAAACCGATGCTGACGATGAATGAATATCATCACAGCAAATAGCTTAAAATACTCAAATATTCACATGAGTACCCAATAAATTTAATAAAACCTATAAAATGATTGCTTTGGTATGATTAACAAGTGAGATATTGAGACTTGAAACATAGACTTATAATCTTCATTTAAATATCCACATAGCTTCATTAAATTATATAATAAGAATCAACTTAGATTTCTTCATTTTATAAACAGCTTATAAATAGACAACAAAAGTCTATCACCCACCTATTAAAATTATTATGGAACAAGATTTATTTAATTATGTTAAAACTTTAACAACCTAAAATATGTTTTAAGTTGAAGTAATTTAATAATTAAAAATATTATTTTAATAATAAAATGGAAAAATAAGTAAACTCACATTTAAGATAGAAATAAGATAACCTTAATAAAAAGTTGCAAGATCTCTCACTTCATAGTTTGCCATTCAATGCATTTATTTTTATTTTATATTTCTATTATTTGTATATTTAGTGATTAACAGATAAAAGGTTGATCTAACAACAATTCAAATCTCTGATTGAAACAAACCACTTGCAATAAATCTTAACTCTGCAATATAACTTCTTAGACTCAATTGACACCAAAATAGCATAAAATCAAACAGAAATATACAATAAAATCATTGAGAATCAGAAACTATCGAATGACATAGTGGATTTTTAAGATTCAAATATAAGCTTTAAAAATATTCAGAAGATTCAAAGAGATATGTAGAAAATAAATGTTTAAAAATTAGAATAGAGAATGAAAGATATTAGAGTCAAAATCGATAAACTTATAGACATGAAACCTAAAAGAAGGAAGGAATCTCATTAAATGTAGAATAATGAGTAATAAAATGATTCATTGGTTCATGCATATAATAGTGATTAAATGTGATAAACAATTATTTAATTCATTAATTCTATGTTAATAGTCAAAAATTAGCCATTATATTTCAAATTCAAATCAAAATCTGTTTTTAAGGTATGATCTTATATCATATGCCATCTTATAATCGTCTTTCTCTATTTCATCCAAAAGCTAATATATTTCCTACCTCTCCTTACTCTTCTCAAATTTTTTTAATTCCTCAACTGTGGGAGGTGTGTATTTTTTATTTAAAACTTTCTTCTTTAATCTGTAATAGTATTTTCCATAATCTTCGTTGCCTTAGTTTACAGTGTCTTGGTCTTATCTATTTAATGCTGATTTGCTGTTCTTCAAGTAATTCTAGTATTCCTCTATAATAAATAAGTATATCTAAAGAGAGTAAATATCTACCTTCTTATTGCTTAATTATCATGTAAGTTGAGGAGGCGGAGTAAATATTGATATGAATAAAAGCAAGAAAGGGCGAGATTGCTATATGAATTGCATAGAAATTTCTCAATTTAAATAACCTGGATCTTGCCACTCTCACTGCAATAGGATATGTAAATGTCCCACAGATTGCTGTAAATAAGACTGGTAACTAAAAGAACTCTCATTAAAACTAAAAAATAATTACCAAAATCTTATTAATCCTCTTAATATAATTCTTGTAGAATATCTACAGGGCAGACTCTTTCTCTTCATTTTAATTGATTATTTATGATTGAACTTCTCCTCCAAATTTGGATATTTCAGATTGCTTTTTATTCTCAAGAAAGTTCGAAGAGATCATTTTTCTCTTCATCTTTTCTTCTAATTCTCTTTAATATCTATCTTTATCATGCAATATCTCACTCTCGAGTTCTTCAAAATCTTTTGACATTTTGATTTATTGAATAAATGATTTTAAAATTGTTATAAATTCAATTAAAACTGTAGGGCCTTATATTTTAGATTAAAATTAAAAATATATAATAAGCTCTAACTGCTATGACATTGTAGACTACTTCTACCACTGATATATTTTTGAAGAGACTCAAGAGAGTTTGGTTAAAAAGTTGCAGCCTACATTAAGGGATGGTGGGGTCACGTTCTCGAGGGTGGTCTGGCCTATGAGGGAGTCGATCCCCAACTTGTGAAGACCATTTCAAGAGAATTCTTTGACAACGCACTCCCAAAGTTCACCAGTGAGAGAGCCCACATCTACCCAGAATGCTTCAGAGTCCTCGCATTAGCCGTCCAGAAGCTATGATGAGCTAAAGAAGAAGAAGCACACTCATTGAGTAAATGAAGATGCTGTTCTACTAACACATATAGGGCTGATTTGGTTGGAGCAGTAGATATGCTCTAGATTAACACATTCTTAATTTAAACACTCGAAAATGATCTGACGCTTAATATATAGTTAATGCATCATCATTTCCAAAAGTTTAACGAAAAGATGTATTAAGTCTAAGGCGATAGTTATTGTTAAGACCCAATCAGCTCATCTATCAAATAATAATCATATACATATCATACATCGACCATCCAATCTGATGAAATCAAACAATAAATTATTAGTTTATGTGACTATATTAATATTTCATTTGATCTAACTTTCAATTCATTCTCACTCATTATTGTAGGAATACATTTGATTTGGGAAAATAAATAATAATTAAAATATCAATAATTTAAATTCGTGGCAGTTAACTTTCTTGAAACCTAGACAATATGGTACTTGTTCGATAGAGAATTTAAAATTAGCTGGACTTTACTATTGGCGGTACCCCTCTATCGCATCCCTGGAGCGAGATAACTTGACTTTAATTTTGGGTGATTTGTTTAGTTGATTTTAATGCCAAAATTAAAGTCAGTTATCTCGCTTCAGGGATGCGATAGAGGGGTACCGCCAATAGTAAAGTCCAGCTGAATTTTAAATTCTCTATCGAACAAGTACCATATTGTCTAGGTTTCCAGAAAGTTAACTGCCACGAATTTAAATTATTGATATTTTAATTATTATTTATTTTCCCAAATCAAATGTATTCCTACAATATTACTGTAAAAGATATTTATTTATAATTACATTTAGTTTTAAATTCTTCATAAAATCTAAATAAAAATTCTAATTAAATATCTGGTAAAGATTTGACTTAACTTTCTTAAACATTTAGGTCTAGCAATAATTCTAATAATAAATATCCTTAAAAACTTAATCAATTGTATAATAAAACAGAAGAAGTTTTCTTTTGATATTCAAATCTTCTGGCTTTGTATTTATCTAATCTATCTTGGAAATATATCGTTATTATGACGCAAAGAAAGCATTTTTATATGATAAATGGATTTTCAATTCTATTTTTTATTTTGAGTCTTTTGTCTTCTCATATTCGTGGTAGAAATAAAATTAGAATATTAGAGCTTACTACTGTGAGTTTGTCGTCCATTTAATCACAAATATCTGTATAATGACTTTTAAACATGGAGGATGATGTCTTCAGAGTACTTGGTAATTTGTCAACTAAGTTGTAAACAAATCTAGACTTTGATATTAGTTAGTATACTATGTTATTAATTTTTGGTTTACTTAGCCAAGATATTTTTGAGACAGATAGTGGCAACTTCATGGAAGTATTGGGTTTCCTTGATTTGATATGATAGCATAGGGTCGTCATAGACAAGAACAGTAATGAAAAGTTGCCCGTGTTGCTTCAATTCTTTTTGTCTGTTTGACACAAATGCGCTCCAATGTTTTTCAAAAGCTTCAACCCATTTCTTTCCCTACTCAGTCTGAATGTTTTCTGAGTTTGCAAGGAAAAAGACATTATCATCTCTGGGGCAGGGGGCTTTAGGGATGATCTATACAGTCATGTTCGAGTATGCGAAGTCAATTGAGTTGCAGGCAAACACTTGTTGTGTGAAATCTTTTCCTGCCACCATGATGTATATATCGTCATAGGATGCGAGACCATCTGACACAGCAGCGATGGCTAGGGAATGATGGTTTTCTGGGAGATCGTTCAGGATGATTTGGATGCTCATTTCTGGTTGGATGCGGCGCACAGCATCTATGATGGCTTTCAAGGGAAGAACTGAGGCGGCTCCAGTAGCACATCCAAATTCTGCGATAATAAAAGGAGTGTCAGTCTTTTCGAATCTCTCTGGGCTTAGTTTGTGATATCTCTCAACACAGTCAGTCTTAAAATGCTAAAAATAACAACCAATTTTATACTTCATACTCTTTTTTTAATAATAGACACTATTTCACTTCTAACGCATTTCATTAAATTTAATGAGTTAGGTCCTTGAGAGTAGTATTTATCGATACATTTGACCAGTCGGTGCAAGCTTCATTGTATTGCTCGTCCATTACTCTAGCGGTTTCAACGTTATCCATAATATTTATGTTTTGTTTCTAAATTGTGAGTTACTTGGTGGTTTGGGTGGTTGCTGAGTGCGAGTGAATGAAGTTGTTTAAGTTTGATTCTAACTTATTAAATACTAATTAAGCAACGATAAAATCACAAATTATATTAATTTTTTGTAAATTTATTGGGATCCTTCTTGTATCTTTATTAATTCCGATATATATACGTCCCAATACTTAATTATTGAGATTATATTAGATTGGTCCCTATACTACTATACTAGCAAGCAAATTTATTAAAACTTTGAATATTCCTCATTTCTGGGCTTATCTATAAAAATTAATAATACACTATTAGTTCAGGAAGTTGAAAATATAAAATTGAATTTTATTATAAATATTAATAAATTCATAAATCAATGGAGTGGAAAGAAGTGCTTGAGCAAATCTCTGAAGATCATCTGTGGATGAAAAGTGGTATTAAAGATATTCCTTTGTATATGCAAAATGGATCAAATTACAAAATAAATCGAGTACTTATCAATTATAAGATCACTACTCTGCCAAGAATATTCATCATTTTCTATCTTTTTTATTTTATAAAGACTTCCAGAATGGGTAATCACAGATAAAATATTTATTAGAGTATAGAAAATGAATTTGATGGTAGTAAGTGAAAAATATGGCTTGCTTATAGTGGCAGTGAATCATGAATTATATGTTTATAAATTAGACCCAGTTACTTTCAAAATTACCAATTAAAATAAATTCACAAAGCTCAATCTACAAAGTGATGAGGTAAGTTGAATAGTATATTATCGCGTATTTTATAGGCTGAGATAAACAACATTAAATTAATCACTTGCAATCAAAATCAATTCATAGTCACAGTGGATAATGATGGACATGGAAGAATGTTCTTCCTAGAAAACTTAGACAAAGATCCCATTAAATTCAATATTGCTACAAAATATATTAAATTTATAATTAAAATTTGGCAATTCAATTTTATACAATTTAATTGCTAAGAAATATAACCATTAATTCTTTGACGAATTTTTTATATTTTCTATTCTTAAGAATCTTTTATTTTTTAGCGATAATGTTTCTGCCAGATATGCTGACAATTCGTGTTGGAGTGTTGATGGTTCTCAAACACTCTTAAAATTTATATTATTTTTTAAGTATTTATATTAATAACTCCCACCTAGAGTTGTAGTTGGGTCAAACACCCACAACTGCAATGTCTATGATTTATCCACGGGAGACAAATAGACAATTTTATCTCACACTCATAATGTGCCCAGTGTAGCTTTTTCTCCCTGTGGAAAGTTTTTCGCAAGCACCAGTATAGATAAATAAGTTAGAGTTTGGGAATCAAGAGAAATGTAGAAACAAAATGATAGTACTGCTTAAGTTGAATATAGATGTGCGAGATAGACTATTCCAAGTTAAGATTGGGGTTGGGCAGTTCAATGGATAAACAAGAATCAATGTCAATTGTAAATCCAGTAAAAACAAGCTAATATACTATCTTAACCAAGCCTGCAAAGATCATCAAGTAGCAATGAACAGAGTATTTAGAGACAGACCAACATAGCAATATAAGAGTTGATAAGGGGTGTTCATGGTGTTAATAGGAATGAGTTAAGAGTGAGAGATGCAATGAGACTCATTCAAAATTTGCAAAGCTCAAGGCAATAACTATTTTAAAGACTATCTTAGGATAGAATGGCATATGAAGATGAACTTCTCGAAGAATACCCAGAGACGTAGGAGAATAATGATTAACATGGAGATGATAGTTTTGATGAAGAAGATAATGTACTATAGAGTTCTGAAGAATTAGCACTCTTATAAGCACCGCCTTAAAAAATAGAACAGGAAGTAAGTTCAGCTATAGTTGAGGATAAGCCTGTTGAAGCTGGCAGTGAGACATCAAACGAGCAACTTCTGGATAAATATTTATTGCTTCACTGTGCTAAATTAGAACTGTCAGTTATTGATGTATCAAGTGGGAAGTATTTCGCTGATTAATAACAAGATACTTACAAATTAATTTTTTTAATTATAAGATATTAGGCACCAGAAGAACCCAAAAGACTTCATTAATTTATTTTTTTATGCTATTCATGAAGATAATCCTAAAACAGTATGTGTAAAACTAAATGTACTTCGAAGACCTGCAATTAAATGACATAATTAACATGCGAAATTATTCGAGATATTTGTTCTTGGAATTTATTGAGGATTTTTCTTTGCTTTTGGTGGGTAATTAAGGAGCTTATGACTTGCATTTATTCAAGATATTGCAAAATCAGTTTAAATAAATATCAATTAAATTTCAATACATTCTACATGTGCATATTTACAATAATAAACTTCATAGATGATGGGGGAAACAGTTAGTTTAAACTACAAAGAGAATATGTGTATAAAGGCACCGATCCATCTGCAAGGATACTGGGTATCAGTGTTGTCAAATCACAATAAAACTCACATTTAGACAGTAAAACCTGCAGAATTTATATATTAGATAAAAATAAGAAGTTAAATGTCTTAGAGATCAGGAAAAACTAGTAAGCTTGTGGCAATACTGATAGAAGTAATTATGTAAAGAAAGGTTAAAATAAAAGGCAGAGAGTTGATGAAAATAATAATGGTTATGTAAAGTACAATCTCTAAAATGTAAATAACTTACTTTTTTGATTTAATTAAATTCGATTGTAATACTTTTAGTTTCAAGCAAAATCCAAGAATGATTAAGATTATAATTAAATTAAATCAAATCAATATCTGTTGTTGTTTTTAAATTGCTAACTCAAATCGATCAATCCCTTGTTAGAAGTAATATCATCAATTTGCTGAGAGGTTCTGTTAGTCAAACCACCCCCACCAATGACACTATTAACATTCTTCAATTGGTTATTTAGCAAGCCGCTTCGATTAAATAGATTTTGAGTTAGAAGGAGAGGACTGCCTTTGCTGTCTCTAATAAAACTCTCTGCTATATGACTTGAACTTGTACCGTTTGCCTATCTCTAGAAGCTTTGTTATAAAAGTGAAAAAGCAAAGATAATTTGTTTCTTCTCGAGGAGGTCTTCAATCTTATCTTCTCCAAACAAACTTTCATCTGAAAATTCCTCTGGAGTCCTCCCGCTTAACTCTCTCTATAATAAAGCCATGTGAAAATCTTCCTCGTCATCCCCACCAAACTAAGCAAAAGGATTGAACTTATTTGAGTTCATAAACTAATAATTATTGTTGTTGAGTCTATCTCTTTTGCCGAATGATGGCTAATTGTTATTCCTCAAATCTCTCATGTGCTATTGCTATTGTTAGGCTTTAATCTCTAAAGACAACTCACTTTGAGTTTTTTGGAAGAGTATGGGATCAATCTCACCCCGCAATTTTAAAAGCTGTATCTAAGATTAAATCGCATCTTTACTCACTGAGTTGATACCATCTCTTCGTTTGATGTTTCTGTTATTTAAGTTTCTTCTGTTGTTCTATGGAACATTCTTACCTCCTTTCAGCATGTCTTTCGAAACATTTTTGTTGCTTTTAGATTTATCGCCGTCATTTACGTCCTCTTAATCGTCGGCTTCATATCGATTATCATCAAGATCTTCAATCATGTATTCATTCATGATAGCTTTGACCTCCTCAGTGCCAGATTTATTCACAAATAGATTGGCTAGTCTGTCTGTATACTGTTCTTTGATCTTGTTGAACAATCCCTACACTAAGTTTTCAGTCTTTTCAACTTCCTATTCTTTCTTTTTAAGTTAATCGTACTAAGGATGGTATATGGTTTCTTTATACTTGGGATTGTCTAATATACCCCCTTTAGTAAACAAATCAAAATAGTTAAAGTCAATTTCATGATTAAATTACTATAGTTTAAGGATTCCTTTGCCAATCTTTGAAGATAAACTACCAATTATGACATTTCCTTGGTTCCCGATTGGAATAAATTCCTTAGTGTCTAATACTTCATATGATCCAGCTGCTGTGTCATTAGTTTTTTGTCTTTCTCTTCTGCCTCTATTATATGTGCCAAACTCATCATCACCTGAAATGTTTTCATCATCATACTTGTTTCTATTTTATTAATATTCATCATCATCATCGCTATTAACGTTGAATACTCTGTTGTTCCCACTCATCGTATCATAAATAAATTACTAGACTTATTATTTTTTAAAAAATATATATTTAAATCATGTGACTATCCTCTATTATGTTACTGTTATCTTTAAGTCTGAGGGAACCCAGTATCTCTCCCTCTATAAATATCAATATGATTGTGTTCCTTGATAATGCCAGTCTTCTCTCTCATCACTCCATTGAATATCATGTTTCCAATAGCTGATGCCTAATTATCTCTACTCGATTGCAAATCATAGAAATTGCTTCCCCTAAAATTAGTTCTTCGTAGTTGAGCTAACAGATCTTTGCCACCACCTGGAGATTTTTCACTCTCTCTTTATCTATTGGCTTGACTTTTCACTTTAATCCAATACTGATCTCTCTACAGGTTACTGATCCTAGTCTTGTTTTAAGCTTCTCTGAAATGATTTTGAGGCATCTAAATCATGCCCTGCTTAAAAAATCTCTTGGCTATCTGCACATCAGACTATCTCTGCAAATGAAAGTTCTCATCCTCAGCTGATGTCGCAATCATCCCTGCCTGGTTTCTCAACCTAGCCTTTCCGTAATTATTTAGGAAATGCTTTTCATTAATGACATTTTCAAAGTATTTCTTAATTTTATCCAAGTCTATGTTTTCATCTTGTTTCACTATCTCATTGAGTAGTTTCTTTTCCTTAACGACATTAGTTTTGTTCAGCATCATTTGAGCTACTCTGTTTCCTAGTTTTGATTTTTAAGTGAATACCGATTTGGCTACTGTCATTTAATCCACATCTCTCCCGAATATACTTGCCATACCTCCACCTCGAATCATTGCAGTCCTCTCTGTACCTGAAGTTGGTGTAGTGTTTTTATTTCCTATCTAGCGATGTGTATAATAGTTATTGCCTTCATTTGTCCCTCTCATTTCATTAGATGAGCCTGATTTTTTACGATTGTTACCTGGCTATGTCGGCTGTCTTGAAGTCAAGAAGTTTTTTCTCTAATTGCTGTTGTAAGGTGAGCTGCCTCTATTATTATATTCATAATTACCATAATTTGGAGCTGTGCTTGTGCTTCCATCTCTGGAGTTGCCTTATTTTTTCAATTCAGCGGTAATAATATTTCTGAGTTCATTAACTGTATTAGCCATTACATTTGTGACTTCCTCTAACATTGTTTGAAATTTAGCTTGAAGACTTTTTACGATGGCTTCTCCATAAAGCTCTTAGTCAATTAAATGCTCCATAATTGTGTTAGATTTCTAGCATACAAAAATAATGTTTGGATTTATGTATTGATAGGTATCAAGTTTCCCTAGTAAAATCTCAAATAACCCCAGCATATACTGTTGTAATTCCCTTATTGAATCTAAATTCAGATCCTTGCCAAATGTTTAGTTTTCAATAACTTCCTTTAAAGAAGCCAAAAAGTAAAATATTCTTAGTAGTGAAAAAAGAGAGCGCTCTCTGTAGAAATCCTTTGGATTGGTGGAATTAATCATTTGAACACAAGTGAAAATATAGAATTTTTCCGCATGCACGAAGTCTAATATTTTATCACAGTATGAAGTGAAAGTCTCAGTCATACCCAAGAGTCCCTCAGTTTCAAATACAGTTTTAATCATATCTAATTATTTTATCACGTTTGAAAGGCAAATATCTGAGAGAGGATCTATTATTTTTTTTATTTCTATGTGATGTCCAAGGTATGATTGAAATTGTTGGATTATCAAATCAAAAGCATGAGATTTTTAAAATGTTTACATCTTTGATAAAGGGTTATAGTCTTAGTAAACTTATCAAATGCTACAACATATTCTATATTTTCCTAATAAGAAGGATTTAAATTAAATTGAAATTATAGGTTTACTTTATTGAATTAAAAGAAGTTAGATAAGTTTCTTAATCATATTTTTCAAACCAGTTTGACATTTTAATTAGATTATTAATTTTAATGTTCTATCTGATTTGATATCTCTAAAAATTCTGAGAAGCTATTTTAGATTAATCAGTTTAAAGAAATTAACTTAATTTGTCATTTTATATCATTAAATATTTAGAGACGCTTTGTTTGGCCTCTTTGGTTTGACTTAATAATTAGGTTAGTATTTTTAAACTCATATGGTTACTTTCTGAAGAGATCTAATCTCAATAATTTCCTCTAATAGTTCAATTTCTTCCTTCAACAAATTAATGAAGTGAGTGTTGTCTGTCTTTGTAGCTCTCTCTAGTATTTTAATCAAGTTGTCCAAATAAGCTTCTCTTCCTAGGAAACTAGGGGATAGATTCTTGAAAAATATCTCAGCATAGTCTCTGTACCTATCAGCAAATATCTTCTCAATTATAGGTAAAATCTACTTAATATTACTAATATTGTTATTTATACATCAAAGAATTTATTTCCGTATTAAAGGCAAATAGCTTCATCATCATGATCATAGAAATATTTAGTAGACAACTTTAACTCTTTCATGTTCATATTTCCATTAACGTATAATTCTTTCCTTAATAATAATGATTTTCAATAATAAATTATATTCATTCCAGAGTTTTTCTTTGTTGGAAGGATAGGGCAAGACAGCATCTAATATGATTTTATGATTCAGTTGGGACTCATTAAGCACGTTGCCTCCCTGCATCAACTCATAGTTCATTCTTCGTTCTTTCTCCAACTCAGTCATCTTATGAGATTTCTGAATGTGTCTAAGTATCTAATATCTATGTGATGAGCTCAATATGCAAGCCACACTATTGTTCTAGGCATTGACTATTCTGCCTAAATCCAGCCATGAAAGTATCAAGTCATAGTCTCTTTCCACGCAGATAGTGTCATCTAAGACTGCTGTTGCGAGGAGGCTCTTTTGAGAAAGGGATGTGGTTTCAGACATCTTGTTGATCAAGCATTTTTGGTAACGGAGCTGCAAGTGTTTTCTCTCAAAGTGAGTGAAGTACAAATTCAGGATGTGATTAGTCTCTGCTAAAATCATTGGAATCATTACTTCTGAGTCTTCATTCAGGAAATGAGTGAACAGACATTCACTTAAAATAATAAAGAGTAAATACTTAATGATATTAATATACTAGGTTAATTCAAAGAATTAAATATAAAATTATGATGCAATAAGTTATACAACAATTCAATCAATTAAAAAGTATGAATGCTTGCTAAAATTAGAATTAAGATTGTATTGATATGTAAAAGTATATATAAACGAGAGAAATTGTAGAAATATTTTATATTTTTTCTTATTTTAGTAGGATTTATTTATAGTTAATAATATTATGTATTTTAACTTATCATTAATATCAATCTAAGAAATAATAAATTGTTCACTAATTCAAGATAATCCTAAGGTTGAAGCAATTTATTTCTAACTTGATCAAATAGTTTCTTCCAAATATAGCCTCTATTTACCTTGCTTTGTATCATGCTCAAGTTATTCAAGAAGAACTGTTGAGATTAGTGATCTAAAATTACTCTGCAATAACCCTTGTTGTTGGCGTTGAGGAGGATAGCAGCTGGGAATTCATCTAGTCTGCCTTCAAGCACATTTGGAGTGATTTCCATTTGTCTCAATCTAATGTTCTTTATAATTCTTTCATTTCCATTATTGTCATAGAGTGCAATATCAATTATTTGCTCCTTGAGGATTGGATCACCAAACTAAGAAGAGGTTTGTTTAATGCTTAGAGTGTAAGTTCCTTTATCAAGATTCTTTTCAATCACAGGAATAACTTGATTTATTCCAGACTTTGTAAGCCAATTATGAGCCCAGAGCCTTATTTCTTAATTTGAGCCAGTTCTTGCTGAACCCATTTGTAAGCAATTTATAAAGTCCTTAAGTTCAGTGTTTTGGAATTTATATTTAGCAAAGTATTCCTTCAGTCCAAATTTAAAAGCATCTCTACCAACAAAGTTATTCATCATTTTGATATAGGAAGCTCCCTTGTCAAAACTTATACTATCAAACACATTTTCAGCATCGATAGTATGCTTTACTGGAGCTTAAATGGGATGAGTAGTTGATTTTATATCAGAGTTGACAGCATTAAAAAGTAACTTTACAAATATTTGATCAGTGTTGGCATAACTTTCAAATTCTTTGCTCTCTATCATACAGGAAGCGGCCATATAAACTGCGAATGATTATTTAAGCCACAAGTCACTCCACCATTTCATCCCTACAAGATTACCAAACCACATATGAGCAAGTTCTTTTAGAGCAGTAAAAGCTAGAGTAAATCTTTTATTTTCTGTCATTTCTTCATGAGGTACAAGAAACTCATTCTCATTGAGTGCCACAGCACCCACATTTTCCATTCCTAATACTCGAAGGTCAGGACAGAAAATCTAATCATATTTTGAAAATGGGAACTTTATTCCAAAAAAGTCTTCGAAATAAGTAAGACCTGCTTATATTGTTCTGAAAAGCTCCTTAGCATTAAGATAATGAGATTTACTCTAGGATACAAAGATTCTCATAGGAACGTTCTCGATTTCATTATCAATAAAACATTTAAATCTTCCACAAAATAAGCCAAACACATAGGTGCCTATGTGTGGTGTTTCTTCAAAATTATGGACTAAGGCCTGAGTTCTTGCTCCAGCGTCGTAGTAAGTGGAAAACTCTTCACATCCTAAGTCTTCTAGGAGTTGCAACCCACTCTAATTACTAAGAGGCAACGTTTAGGTTTTCTTACCATTAGAAACAACTTGCCAAAGTTACTCTGGGGATATCACAGTAAGCTTTAAAGAAGCTCTTAAACTTGGTTAGTCAAAGCAAGGGAACCACCTATTACAGTAGTATGGCTCCAAATTTGAGAAAATATAGACTTCTTTATCTACTGGATCTACGTACTTATGTAGTCCTGCACTGTTGTCAACATATGTATTCTTGAATTTGAGGGTGATATGATTCATTTTATTAATATTCAAAGTATCTACAGGAATCATGAGCCGGTGCTTGCTGAATTTAATTGATGTAAAAGGAATAGTTTTCTCATTAATATGCATATCAGAAACTGATTTTCCATGAAAATCTAGGAACAATTTATCTATATCGTCTTTGTTTGCTTGCTCAGCAACCATAAATGAGATTTTAACACGACCAGAGAATGTTTTTGAGTTCTTCTCTTCTAAGTTAAGGGCTAGCTCATAACTAACATTTGAAAGCATTTTTTCACGTATTAGAGCTTCACTTGCATATAGTGGCTACACTTGACTTTCAGAGAAATATTCATCCTTAAGCTATTTATTCTCGTTCAAAGAAGTGTGACTGACCATTTACTTTAAACCATAGTAGCCCAGGGCAGTTGCTCCAACAGCTGCACCTGCTAGTAAAATGTTGTTTTAGTTTTGTTTAAGTGCATTAAGCACTTTATCAAACTTGTTTTCTTCCATAGCTATCTAATCAATCAAAGATACAAAATGCAACAACCAAGTATTTATTAGTTTTTAGCTTATATTATAAACCTAATCTGAATAATTTATGAATCAACAAACTTTAATAGCAGTCCTTAAATCATTTTAGAAGTCAAGAACTTAAAATAAGAGTATCTTCTTGATTAATAGGAACTTATTTATTACTTACTAATTACTAAATTTAGATTAATTCATGAATCTTCAATAAAAAATAAACTAAATTCATAAAATTATAAGCAATTAAATATAAATATCCGAAATGTCTGATTTAATTTACAGGAAGCCAATATCAAAGTTGACAAAGAAAATCTCTCCCCGCAATGATTTATCACCTGATAACCTGAAAGACTATGATCTAAAGAAGTAACTACTTTAACAAAGACAATAAATGTCTCATAAAAATTATAAAAAACTGGCTCCATAAGTTCAGCAATCACAGTTTCAATCACCTTAGTAAAGTTAATACCAATAATCTTCAAATGGGTATAATATACTAGCTGACTAATAATAGAAGAGATAATTGATTACAAATACGAAGCTAAGTTAATCAGTTAGTTTACCCAGTATAGCAACTATAAGATAAATCAAGCAATCATAAAATAACGGGGAAAGTTATAATCAAATAAATAGTCACAGAAAATAGCAAAAGGATCAGATGAAAGACATCATTAATTATAGTGGGTTGAATTAGCAGAGTTCTCATTAGACTTTGCAGAAATTTATACCAAGTAAGTTTCTTAAAACAATTCATTTTATTTTAAATTTAGAATGGGCTGAATCTACGATAAAATTAGGAATGACTTCAACTGGGTTTTCAACTTTTCAAGAAGATCAAGACTTATATACTCAAAACATAAAATTTGATACTAATGCGCTAGATTCACATAGAGAAAAATAAAACCAAAATAAAAGAGATAGATCTCCTTCTAACAACAATCAAAATCTCAAATCTCAAGTAAAACAGTCTCAACCTTAAAACTTAAGGAAACTACAAAATAGCAAAAATCGCTATGATCCAGGTGATTGGTGGTCTAAACAGCAACCAGCTTTTGACTATCATAATTAACAAACTGAAAAGAACATTATCTTGGGAGGTGGAGATCAATACGAAGAAAGCACACAAAAAAGGATTTAGGATGCTAATTCTCACTCTTAGATTAATTTAAATTATGGAGGGAAAAGTATCAAGAAAAGTCTACGGTATTAAGAATATAACGATTAGGTAGATTAAAGTCCTTAGAAACAATACAATATCAATTAATATTCGATAAATCAGGGACCATCGATGGTACAGAGATATGGCATAAATATCAATGAGGCAATGAATGGATTATAGATTGATTAGATTCATGGGAGCAGGCTTCCACCTATTCTTAAGAATAGATATTATAAATAAAATGCAAGTGGAAACAATTCACTGTTTGTTGATTTAAATTGAATTTAATACTTTTTACTTCATTCAATATGAAAGTTATTAAAGTTGCAATTTTATACAGAACTATTAATTAAATTTGTCACTTTTTATATTTACGCTTAGCAACAAACAGTAAACAGCAAGCCAATAATCCAAACCCTGTATATTCAACACCTTAACTAACTTATTAATTTTAAACTTTGTACATTTTGTATAAATCCTAGAATCTTTGTGTGGTATAAGCTTATTTTGTGGCTTCTGCATTATAAGTTTCAAAGATTTAAGTTAGGTCTTTATCCTCCAGATATTGCTCAACTAGTTATTCTTTTGAAACTTTTATATCTTCTTAACCAGTTTGATTTTGTTATAATTATTCGTTTGAACTATCAGTGAGTGTAGGTGGTTCATTCTTACTATTTATGCTTTATTCATTCTGTTCTTGAGGTTATAATTCAACTTAGTTTTATAGAGTTTCATTGTGATCGTTTAATTTATTAATACCCAGATAATACTCCACAGTAGGTAGCATTAGCATAGCATAGTTAGGGAAGCATACTAAGAAAGCTGCGACATCATTAGCCAGCATCAGTGCGCAGTAGGTTTTAAAGTCAAATTTCAAATAGTGAATTAAGTAGTTTGATCCAAGAAATAGTGAATGCTTCATTGCTGTATTCAAGAATAGCTATATATCAAATTATTATCAATATAATTTCATAAGTGAAAGATAAATACAATACTAGTTCATTTATTAGAGAAATATGTATTAAATTTACCTTCTTTTTTTCTTCTGACTCATTAATGAAAGTCAAAGCACCAAAGATAACTCCTGCGTAATTGCAATTAAAGAAGAAATTTGACAACCTTCTTAGGTATATTTAAGCCATTATGAGAATATTAAATTATTTATAAATAAAATGTGCGGTGATAATTTAATAAGTAAAGTTAATTTAAAGTTGCTGCATAATCACATCCTTTCATTCAAATTCACTCCAAACGTCAATTACTTGATTCCAATTTGCATTATCATTCTTAATGTCTCTCTCTCATGAATCCATGTCATGTCTACTGAACTCCTTCCTCACAGCCCTATCAGATTACTTCTACTAGATGTCAATCTATTAATTCTAAATATAATATAGTTGGTTTATTGATACTTACACATCATCCTCCTCTTGTTCTACAAAAATGTTTATAATTATAAGTAAATGCTTACCTGTTTCCTCAATTGAGGAGACATCGTCCTAATCATCACTCAAGATAATAGAGTGCTACATTCCCAAATCTAATTAGGAAACTTAAGCCAACTACAAACTGAGCATTTAACTGCGGAACCTATATTCATGCGCATTTATATTAAGGAATCTATATATTTCTTAGTAATTACATTGTCTGGTTGAATTTAAGGAGAGTGTAGAAGTTATGTCCTCCAAGAGTCTGGTTTCTACGGAGATTAGAATGGATTGAAGCTTTTTAATAAGCTGTAAAGTATTTCTTTTGGCCTCTATCAAAAAAGGGATAAATAAAGGTAAAATTACTCTGAAAAGGTTTTCTTGAAGAAATTTCTCCCTGAATTAAAATTCATTTTTGTTTTAAATTATATAAATTTGATTCTTAAAATCAATTACCATAAGAAAGAAAATAAAGAATATGTGGTCTTATTAATTTAAAATGGTTTTATTATTTATTTGCTTTAGACATAGGCTATTTCAGTAACAATAACTATATTGAATTTGCTCTACATTAACAAATGCGTTTAATGGTCTCATTATTGAAGAATATCGAAGTTATTGAAATCATCAGTAGATTTTAATCCCATCTTTGGCAATTGCTGAGATTAGGCAATATCAATTCCTCCATTCTGAGATGGCCCTGCGGTTGATGGCATGTTATCATGGCTGTCAAGAAGCTAGCCAGTATTTTTGTAATCTGAGTGTATGAAGCCTGACTTCATCTTCTAGTTTGATATCACCATATCATTGACATGATTCCCTGTGCCTCCATATTGAGAGTTGTCGAAAGCGATACTGTCTGTCTTAATCTCTTCAAATGGTCCCTCATTTTCGTTAAATTTCCTATTATAAGGTGCTGTAGTAGGAGTAACATCAATGTTAGCTAAATTATTTGTATGACTGGTTGGTGAGTTCTGACCGAAATCGTTTTAAGTTGACTTCAATGTCTTATTTATTTAGGGAGGCAAATCATCGTCGAAATCGTTCTTGATGTCGCTCTATAAATTATGTGAAACAGTCGGTTGCGAACTTTGTTAGTCGCTCATTTTAGAAATGTTTTTCGTGCCAATTATAGTTTCATTTTACTGAAGTACAGGATGACTCTAATCATGAGTTATCTGTTTTTTATTTTCCAGAGAATGATAACTGTTTTAATTGCTATCATAAACCTCCTCCATCATTCTGTTTTAAGTTAGAGACTTATTAGCTGTTATTGGAGGTAGCTGACTCAGGCTTTGTCTAATTTCATCTGCTTGAATATTTACTTGTCCAATATCATTATAAACATTATGGTGTGGAATTAGTTATGCCTTGTCTGGGTGATTATTCATATTCAACTATAAGTTATTCGATGCTTGTTAAGCAAATTAATTTACTTATTGCTTCAAAATTAGGTTGTTATCAGAAATCTTAGATTTGCTGATTTGCATTTTAATAGGAGAAATATCTTCGGACTCTTTTATTTACTCTTAAAGGTAAATTTCTTTTTTATAAAGGGAAAGCTCTTTTAAGGCTTTTTGGATTACTTAGAAGTACTGATATTGACTTTGGATTATGATCTCGGTGAATTTTGAGTATATATCGTCTATCTAAGCTTTTTTAAAATTAATATTATAGATGTGGTAGTGAATCGCTTAAGCCAAGGGAAATTAAAAAAGATATCAAAATTTAATTAGGATCTCTAATAAATAATAATCAGTATTAATTATTACTAATATATGCATAATAAATAGTGGCTATAAATTATTAAAGATGGCATTAAGTTTTTAGAAGTATTTATCTGCCCTACCTTTTTTGGTACTCCTGATTACATTGCTCCAGAAGTTGAACATACAACATTTATTCCTCCAACGATTGAATGAGTAGTAGCTCAATATGTGTTTTTAGAATTTTTCCAAATTTTTGCTTCCATTATTTGCATTCTAGATAATGAAGTAGTAGTTTTGTATTCCTCGTCGTTCAACATATATTAGTAATAATTAATACTAAATTAATGATATAATTATTATAATATATTTAAATAGCTAGTGTTCCATTTAAACTTAGAAGTTATGCTAAATCAGCGATTGAAGTTAAGAAGCCTAAAATGTAGTTATCAACTGTCTTAATATCCTCTTAAAGTTTTTCGATGTGTTGTTACTCTATAATCAAAACTATAAGCAATTAAAAGATAAAGGGATTTAATTCAATAAAAAATATCTATAAAATAGCTTCATTATAAATTCTAGTAAAATCCATATAAAGTTAAGTCATATTTATTAATCGAAATTTTGAAGAAATATATAAAGAGTTAAGATAAATTTGGATTATAAATGTAGTTGCTAAGGGATTTGATAAATTCTATGACAGCATGTAAAAGAATATCAACATCTTCACAGTCATTAACGACGCTCCAATCTCCAGAGTTTATTCCATTTCTTATTTCAATTACTTTTGAAAGCTAATCAGTACTGATTTAGTTCATTTACAACTTTATATCTTCTATGTTAATTTATGATTATGGGATTGTCTTAAGCTTATTCAGAGCTAAGAAGATTAGCTTTGGAATAAACTTAGTGTATTTACGCTCTTCACCATGAAATAAGAGACTTTATCTATGAATGATTTCTTTCAGGCTTTACTTATTCTGAGGAGAAGGAAATATCTATTTGATCTCCATGTATCTATCATAGAATTTCTTGATGTAATTTCGGTTGTAACTCTTTGAAAAGCATTTAGGTCGGTTCTTTCTTGTCTAAGCTATAGCCTCTTTGTCATCTTTTGCTGTTCCTGAAATGATAAGGTAAGCACCAATTACTAATGCAGTTCTGCCCTGACCTGCATGGCAATGAACCAAGCATTTGCCACCATTTCTAATGATAAAGTCCATTACTTATGCACAATTAAGGCATCTCTCAAAAGTGGGGTTAGTCAAATCTTTCCAAAAGAAATTGAAAAATGATATGCCATTGCTCATCAGCAACTCAGGAGTGTATGAAAAACCCGATCTCATCGATATACCATCTCCACAGTATGGATGCTCTCCAGGTTCTTACAAATTAAATATAGCATTTAATCCTGTTCTATTAATAAATAAGCGTTACTTTAATATAGCACTTACTCTTTAAACTACTCAATGATCTTGAATTCATGTATAATTCGATCACTTAATCTTTGAGAAGCTACTACGTTATCATTGACCCAGTTAGAATGAAGACCTTTGAAAGCTGGATTTACACAACGAGTCCAATTTTCATGCTTGCATGACTTTCCACCACAGAATTAACAATGAATTTTAGTCTTTTCGTCAAAATCTATTGCTCTTAATTTCGTTTTCTATATTTAAAAATGGGATAGGATAATCTTAAGATATTAATATATTAAGATTAGAGTTAAAACAAATATTTCGCACTCCTAAAAATTGTAACTTGTTCAATATTTAATTTTAAGTTAGAACTTCGAAAAATGTAACGATTTTAATTCTATAAATATATTTGACTTCATTCATGTTTTGCTATTTCAGTCGGTATATCTTTATACTTACTTTAGTAATCTCAATTTAAGAAAAATGAGGCGATTATTTACTGAACATTCCACTCTTATCCTTATCTGGAGACTCTAGTCTATAACAAAAAATTAAATAAATTTTATTTTTGTTTACAAATTTGAGGCAGACGCAGACCTATTATGGTTTTGGGGTGCGGGGTTTATCTGTGATTTATTTGAGGGCTTTTTCTTGCTGCAACAGAACATTTTATTGAATTAATCTTATATTAAAATATAAATTAAAATTATGCATCTAACCATTATATAAATGCTTAATAGTAATGCATATTAAGAAGTAGAAGTATAAATAAGCAATTTATATTAAATATTTGAGGTTATTTCATTTTAATGAATTAATAAATATTTTATATTCCTTTAACCAAATCTCCTAATATTTTTAGTTTAAATAATTATGGTATCTAAATATATTTGAGAATCTAGAAATTCAGGCTTAAGAGTCAATTATGTAAACTGATACTTTGCTGTAAATGTCTGCCCCATTTACAACTTTTTTTCAGTTAACTGATCCTGTGACCTGAATTTTGATTTCTAGATTTCAAAATATATTGTTGAAGCCCATATTATTAATAGTTCCAAGTTTATAAGGAAGCATTAGAAACTCAAATAAGTGCTTAAAATCCAAGACAAAGGATAGCAACTACAGAAGTGCTTCATGAGTAGTAGATCTCCTTCTTGTAATCATTCATCTCAGGTTGGTAAATCCATTGGTTTGCAGTAAGCTTTTTGCATTCTTTTAGATCGCCAGCGAAACAGAAGCCAATACAGAACCCATTGAAGTATGGGAATAGAATGAACAAACCTGCGACTTTTAAGTACTGATTAATTCCAGCTCTGGTTAACAAACTTCTACTGGGGATCAATGTTTTGAGGGAAGTGCCACTTAATTGTTGTACAATTAGTGCACTGACTGCACCGAAGTAGTATGGAGTGTAACCGCCTCTTGCTTCGAAGTAACGATGCTTAAAGACATCTCTTCCTGATCTCTCTCTGTTCACTCTCTTAGTGTGGATCAACTCGTAATCACCGAATACCATTTTACTACTAATATTCTTAAAATTTAATATTGCCAAACAATAAATAAATAAACCTACTATATTAATTCATAAAATATTTTGTTGAGAATTTATTTTTTTGTTTTATAATTAAAATTTGACCAATATTATAATTTAATAATTCTGCAATTAAAATAAAATTACTATAATTTTATCAAACCTTATACTTCACAATTATTGATTATCTAAAGTTTGAGTGTCTTATAATTAATGATTTCCATTTTCTTATATTTTATCTTCCTTTTTTTCCTTCGTTATTGAACTATTATAATTATTTGAACTTTGGTTAACACTTTAGCTTTTCAGATTATCTGCTGGATTATACATAAAATCTTCTTTTATTGATTATTAATTTGTTGTTGTAGCAATATCTATATTTGTGACTGCATCTTAAATATCTTGAATTTAATGACTGGTCATTATTGAAATTCTTTCTGTTTTGTTCTATTTTTGGTTTTGTTTCCCGTTTTCATAAGTGGAGCTGTTTTTAATGTTACTGTCGATTTAACTAATCAGTTTCATTGAAGTTTGTTACTTAAGTGTGTCATCTATTTAGAGCAAGTTATCTGCAATCAAAATTGACGAAGAGTTATGCAAGTTCAAATCTTGGAATTGTTAAAAGCCTGAAGATGCTCTGAAGTCTTCGTGCTAACTTCCTACAACTGTCAATTCATCTCTGTTTTGCTAGGTTATTTCAAGTTTATTGGGACTTAAAAGATTTTTTTTCTCTTTTTCTTAATAAGGGATAGTAGTCTGTGAGTTTATGTGCTTGACATTTACAATGGGAAGCTAATTATTCTAGTTTAGTGGTGGTAACTGAATTGTACTTGATAGCTGAGATTATTGCATTGGTTGAATATATGATATTACAGGTTGAGGCTTCATTGCTCCAATTGTTTGATTATGCCCCGAACTATTAAAATTTGGTGTATTTATTTGTATTTTAATTGCATTTGAAGCATTTACAATATGATTTTTAATTGTTTCCTTTTAGTTTTATTAAAGAAAACCGGCAGCTCTCAGATGTTTTTCCATTAAATAAGCTTCCTCGTTGGAAGGCTATCCAGTATGACCACATTTTAAAGGTATCATATGCCCTATATAGTTAGGACTCAAGTAATTTTCATGATCATTTAATGTGAAGTCACTCTATGAAGTTTATTTAGGGATTTGACTTTCTTATATCGTTTACTAATTCTAAACAGAGTTAGAATCAATCTAATGTCTATAGATGGAAAAGTTTGAATTAGGTAGACTTAAATAATCTAAAGTATTATCAAAGAATTTCTAAAGCATGAAGAGATTTGAATTGACGAGATCGTATTGAGAATTTAGGAATGGATTTGACTATCGAAGTAGGGCAATTACTTCCATTTAATCCTTGATTATAACTCTTATAACAAAATATGTATTTAAATAAATTTTATTAATTATACCTTGAAAGTACCTTATACTTAAGTCTATATAAAATTGAAAAAGTATATATATGTTACTTTAGAAATTTCTCTCGATATTTTATGATTATAAATATTTGGAGCTACTTTTGCCTCAAGTTCGGAACATCCCCCGTAGAATTTCATAAGCAAGATAAAATTCTATAACAATTAAATTAATGTCTTATATTTACCTTAATTTCTAGTGCATGAATTTTCTTGTTAATGTTATTTCTAAGTTAAATAATTCAATAATTAAAAATTAATTTATAATTAAATTATAGATAATTTTTCATATAAAATAACTACATCATGGAATAAGAGTTATGCCCCCATAATGTTATACATCTATTATAAAATATGAAATTTGATAACATTTTCTTATATTATATTTTTAATTTATAGTTGCAGATTTCATTCAGACACTACCATAGTTCAACAAATTAATTCTATAACTCTTTATTTTTGTTAAGTTATTTATATTTTAAAGCTTTTTTAACTCTTGAGACACTATCCTTGTAAAGTTTGCTTTATTAGTTATTCTTAAATCTAATCACTATTTGATTTGTGTCACTAATAGTCATTTGTAAAAAAATAAGTAAATTTTATTATATTAATAATTCTTTTTTTACTCATTAACGTGTTTCCTCCTCTTTCATTATCAGGCTAAATTTTAGACATGCTACTACCTGCATTTTTAACTGAAGATGAGGAGGAATATTACTTGGCAGGGCAACACATAAAGAATCCTGAAGAAGTTACATCATTCTCATCTGTACTTTAATTTATCATCAGGTTTTGGTAGTCAATTATATTGTACAGATCATGCTCTAAGTTAGTTATAAACTTTAATGAGTCAATGTAGCTTGTGGCTGTTTATTAATCGTCAAAAAAGAACTTTGAAATGCACTTATTATGTATTTCTCTTACAACACCAACCTGAAGAGATGAATGAACTTCTATGATTTCATCAATCTTTTCTGTTAGCACCACTTTATAACAATTTTTCGCCCCCTTTTCTATAAAGTTTTGAACGTTATTTGCTTTCCAATTACATGTACCCATTTTGAACAGTTTCTTAGACATGACACTGTAAAATTTTCTGTCAGCTAATATATCAAAATTCGCAAAGGTTCTATCTGCAAAAATCATATCAACTTAATCAGCTAAATGAGTAGTCACCACACCTCCCAAACTACGCCCATAGACTCCTATTTTACCAGTTAAATTCATTTTTGTTTTCATGTAAGCCAATAAGACTTCTGCATCTTATCTTATTATATAGGGATCAGGTGTTCCTAGGGATAAGCCGTAACCTCGGTAGTTCCAGATCATAACATTTATATTTTTGTTCAAGAAAAACCTAAGGTAATACTATGTTCATATGATAACTTATAAAAATAGAATTATAAAAAGCATGGGGATGATTCACCATATACTGATAAAACATTGCATTTGGATTGCACAGAATAAATGTAGGAAGTTTTTTATATTTTGAGTCAATTTTATCATCAATTTATGGCTCGCATGTCGTAGTGAAAAACATACAATCTATGAAAATATCCTTCTCTTTGTCTACTTTTATCTAAATAGGGTTTCCTTCAAACGTCTTTGCGAGGATCATTCCCATTTAATAAGTACTTCCAAATATTTGTCTAAAGCAGCAGAAGCAAGAAGTTCTTTTCTTACAGCAACATCTAATTGGCTTAACTGCGGCTCTACAATTTTCCACAAAATCATCTACTTTTTATATCAGAACTTTCAGTTTATCCTTATCTTCTAAATGGATAATTGGGATAGATCGAGTTGTGGGAAATATTGGACGATTATTCTATCCCATTATGACTTAACAGTCAAGTTCTACTCTTTCGAATTCGGACAAGCCAAAATAATAAGACCAGATGTTGTGCTCTGGACAACCAGATTTTACAGGGACCACTCTTATTTCCTTAAGCATAGACTTTATATTTTAAAGTTATTCACTCATTTCTCTGAAAATCTTTGTTATCTTAAATTGCTTTAAAGCTTTCTTGTTCCCAAGCGAATAGTCGAAACTTAAATCTAAATTTTTTGTTGGCTCTTTTGATGGTTCTTAATTACCTAAATTCTCTATCTATCCCTATTCAATCTTTACAGGAGACATGTTTTATCCTCTCACTCTTTAACTAATAGTTTTGTTTTTCTCATCATCTTCATCTTACTTCAATATCCTTGAATTAACTGTGGTAAAAACATCAATCAAATCCATTAATTTTATTAATTTTGCACTGCTCTCTTTATACTATGTGTATTGCAATTTAGTGTGTTCTTCTACATTCATTTTTTCATTAAAAATTTAAACTGAAGTCTTTAGTAACTGTTTTAATTCATTTGTTATTTTTCTAGAATGTTATTAGGTTTTTATTTTAAACTTACTTATTGAGGAATTGATCTTGGGAAAATTATACTATCCCTACTGAGAATGGAAATACTATCCATTTTATTAGTATTCTGCAAAATACGTAGATGAAGCCACCGTTAATCTATTTTTTGTTTTAATAAAATTCATTGAAAAAGTTGGCACTTACAATTATCTAAATGAAATTTATCAATAAAATACCAATTTAATATTAATTTCTTATGAATAGTCACTGCTATGATTAAATATAGATAATTCTTTAGAAAGATAATCAGTAAAACATTCAAAGCAACATTTAAGATTAACCCAACAATCAATACAGCTCTATATTTTTGATGTTATAATAAGTTCTATAATTTGTTTTAACGCATAGTTAATGCATTTTTATGAGTAAATTTTCAAATTATTTTGTAAACTTAATTTATATAGAATTCTTACCCTTATTTTACTTTATAAGCCACATCATCTGATTCAATCAAACTAGTACCAACTTAATTTCTGACATTTCAGTTGTTATTGAAAAGTTACTAATTTTCACTATGGATATCGTGATGAGGGAATTCTGGAATATTATAAGCAGATTTCATTAATTAATTATGAATATTTTCTAAACTATTTAATTAATACAATTCAAAACCATAATGTTAAGTTTTAATATCGATTCATTTACATGTTAAATATAGTTTGTATAATTTTATATATAAAATTGTAAATCTTATATTATCAATACATCAATTAGAAACAAATATTAAATTTACAATCTTTAATTATGAAATTGTGAATCTATTTATTGAACTAAATTATAAATTGAAAAATGTGAATAAATCAAAATATGCACTGTTATAATAGCGGTTGTTTATTCGTTAGTTAATAAAAAACAAGCTTTTTAAGAAACTTTTTAATTTTTGAGACTTTATAAATGAATTGGATTTAAGTTTTATATATTTTATATCTCATTTTTTTCTACCATAATGTAATAAATGAATGTAAGATAATATCTTTTTTGTAAATTAATCCTCTTATTGGAAATTAATTAGAGTATTTAATTGACTATAAGTAATCGTACTTATAATTTTTGTTTTTTCATGAATTTAAATTATATTTTTTTTATAATTCTAATTTAAATTGGAATTATAAAAATTTTATATGAATATATATATATATATATGCTTTATCAATTTAATCACTTTCTTTTCTAATTCATAATAATTTGATTTTTAAAGTAATGTTAAGGTAAATAAATTTATTATTTTTAAGCACTTTTAATAATATTTTTAAGCTATTTTAATAAAATAAATCTGAAAAGCAGATTAATCTAGATTTTTCAAATGACTCTAAGATTGTTTAATTAAAATGCATTATGAAAATAAAATTAAAAAGTAAAGCAATATCAAACTTTTGTTTCTTGGATCAAAGTTTGAAACATGAATTTAAATAAATTTTATATTTATTTTTGTGTAAAATTAAGAATAATCATTATATCTCTTTAAATATTTTATTGAGATGTATTTATGTTTTTGCACGACTATATTAATTTTGCTTTTTGCTGTTATTTTTGAATTATTTCTACTAAACTTTATTATTCTACTCTTTCTGGTCAATTGAGAATTTATCAGCATTTTATTTGGTTGATTCAAAAAAATAAAATAAAAATTACATTAATTCAGTAAAATTTTCTTCAATTTAGCGTTATGGTGAAAAATTATTATTCTAGAAATCTTTTGTATAGTTATTCACTCTTTTGTTATATTGATTCTTAAAAGTTGAACTTTTATGTGCAAAACTGTTTTGTATTGGAAATTTACTTAAAATTCTATTTAGTGATTCTTTACTTTTATAACCAATTAAAATTAATAATATTTAACCAATTGATTCATTGTCCTGATTATTTATATTATTTTATGGTATTCTAAATGAACTAAAGTTATCATTATACAATTAGAAGACATTGCTTGCCGAATGAGCTATTGTGTTGATTTTATTAATCTTATTAGGTTTCTAGTATATGTTCTCATTAGTGTTGTTATGATAATAAGATTTAACAAATTCCTTGTGTTTTTAGGGAGTATTTGACTGTTTCTTTTCTTTTTTAGAATAATTTAAGCTAATCTTACTGTAATTATTATGATTCTCAGTATAATAAGGTAAATTACTCAAAAAGTATTGAAGATAATAATATAAAAATCAATAAATTCTTTTATATATTAAACAAGTAGTGTGGTAAAAGATTTATTTAGAATAAAAATTGTAATAAATTTCTTTTTTGAATTATAATTTACTATTTTTTAATACATTTATAACAAAGTAGAAATGAATGTATTACAAGATTTTTAATGAATAATTATTCTTTAATTGGATAAACTTTAAAAACATAGCTTTACTATAATTAGAATGCTTTTATAATTATAGAATAGATTTATTTCCCAAAATATGTAGGAATATTTTATTTAATTTAGTTCTTTAGTTCTCTAGTTTTATTACAGTACAGAGATTAAATTAAGTTTATTTGCTTATTATTAATATAAATCTACAAAATTATAAGTATGTTTACAAATTGTTTTGATTTTCATCTAGGTAAATACTTATATCTCTAGATTTAGAATCAAAACCCTAAAACCCCTTAATGAGCTTAAATGTGTTTTTATTGATTATGGTAATGATGAGGATTAGGGTTTCTTTTTTATAAATTTCATTTTTGATGTTAGCTTAAATTTAATTTTTTATTTTTATGATAGAGATAATTATTCTTCTTTATTTTACCATCTCTACATCTATATAAATGCTATGTAGAAATAAATTAACTATGAAAATTTAAATGGACTTGCATTTTTTTCATTGAATATATAAATAAACTATCTAAATTTTATCAAAATTCCTTCCTATAATTTTATGAGACTCCATTTTTTTAAATTCTTTGGTACTTATTTAGTTTTATTACTTTAGTACATGGGACCAATGAGGTTTTGAACCATATTGAAACTTTTACATTAAATCCTCATTAGATAAAAACTAGGTACTAATTAAGTTTTGGTACTATTAAATTGGTGCCAATTAAGACTTAACGAATTTAGTACCAGTACTAATTAAATTTAATCAAATTTAGTACTAATTTATTGGATTTGAATTGGTTAAAATGGAAATATATCTCTGAAATTTGTTACAGCTTCTGCTAACTTTATCCGTTTCTCTCTACAGGGTTGATATCTTATAAGATTCTCATATTTAATAGGTGTCTAAATAAATTTAAATCTATGAACACAAAAATTTAAGATTGATATCCATTAATAATACTTTTATAACAAAAACATTACATAATAGTGAATATCAACCACCTTAAAACTAATCATTTTATGCTTAATCTTTATTTAAATTTTACTTACGCTGATAAACTTGTTTGTGATTTATGAAAATATGTTAATAAATAACGCAATCTAAATGGAATGAAAATATTAAATTGAATAATAAAATTATTTATGATGAAAATTTTTTTAATTTATTATTCATAAATGCCAAATTTTTGAAATAATTCAATCATAAAATTTCATAAAAATGATGAGTAAAAGTGATAACTAATGAGAAAAATGAAAAACAGAAGAAAATGTCAATCAAACTTATCTTTTTCAAATAAAAATGCTATTACAAAATTATAATAATGAGATAATATAAGTTGAACATAAAAAAATTTATCATGTACAACTTTCATATAACTAGAGTAAAAATGATGCTTCCTAACACAAATAAACCCTAATCCCCAAGATTACCCTGATCAATCAAAACACATATAAAACTGATTAAGGGATATTGGAGTTTTGAATGTGCTTCTATTGACTCCTCTTATAATTTTACTCCTAAGTAATTTGAGAAATTTTGCAATTGGTTGTTTATAATATCTTTTTTAAGGAGTTTAAAATTTTATGAGTAATTTATTATGTGTATAATAGGTTTTTTCTTCAAAAGGTAGTAATATTAAAATTTTCCTTGTTTTACATTTATAATAAAAAATTAATGAAAAAAAGTAAATTATCTAAACACGAATTTTATTATTAATTCAGAAGTAGTTGATATTCTAATATATAAATATTTAAGCAAAATAAGCACACTTAAAATTATAAATCTTAAGTAATAAATACTCTACCCTTTTTCTAAATGATTGTCCGACTCTTTGAGTTTCTATTGATATTGAAATGTATTCGTCTAATGAGTATCCTCTTCTTAAAATATATCTGCAATAATAGATAATTTCTGCAAACTTACTCGATTAATAGTTTATGTTTTACCTAGAGGAGATGCATTTGGGGAGCTAAACATGCTGTTTTTTGCAGATATAGTTTTTTACCTTGAGATTCTATATGAAACTTGCAACTCTTTTAAAAAATTGATTTTTCCTCGGACAATTCTAAATAAAATAGGAGCCATTTTTGAAATCCAGTAGAGCACAAATGAACAATTGATAAAATTAAGGGGGGGGGGGGAAATTTTTGTTTAAAGCAATAAAATATATTTTATTTGCCACTTGTTATAGTAGAAACAAATTAATTACTAATTCAATTTCCCCCCCCCCTACTATATTAAACAATTTTATAAATGTAGCTTTCTAGGTTTATAACTACCCCAACTCATATAAACAAATTAAAAAAAATTTTTATTAATAATTAATATAATTTTCATTAATTTATTTGATTTTTTTCCATGAAATTAGAATTAATAGATGTTTAAATAAGTAAAATTTTGTTTTAAATGGTTTAAGGATTTTTATTAGTTGTTAGAAATTATCCTATCTTTATATATAATGGGCAGGAAAATTTGAAGGGGACAAGACACACCTGTAAAAATTAAGAGTAAAATGTTAAATTATCAAATAATTAACAACTTATATGAGAAAATTTGAAAAATATAATCAATGAGTGTAAAACTTTTTGGATATTTTTCACTTTTATAATTTACTTTTTTTTAATTTTTAAAGTTATTACATTTTATCTATTTCATCCTAATAATTTATGTTTATTATCTTTAAATTGGAAATAAATTTTAAATTTTATAATTGATTATCAAAATAGCTGAGAATAAGATCATCACAGTTATTTAGTTATCTTTATTTGCCTTTTCAAGAAAAAATATTCCAAATATGATTGTTGAAGAAGTTGTTAATGAAGCAAACGAGTCTATCGAGTTAAGGTATTTGCTTTCGTAGATTTTCTAACCTTGATACCCATCCCCACCCCTATCCATCATATAAAAATACTCCTCCACATACCCCTTTAACACAAAAAGCCGAGACATCCCTCCCAACCTCCCTCCCCACCCTATAATATACCTTTTTATTTAATATTTTTTTTCATCTAGTCAATCATGACTCTCTTGGGTATATTATAGAAGTTATTATATTTAATTCACTTTATCTCACACCTTTATTTTACTCAAGATCTTATAAGAATAATAAGAATATAACTTAAATTCTAATTTTAAAAGAATTTTTTTAATAAACAAAATATTGGCAATGTGCATAAATTTTATTTTTGAGAATTTGAATTTCTTAAATCAACTTCATTTGTATCATTGTTAATTTTTTTAAATTATACAAATGAAGATGATTTAAGATATTCAAATTCTCAAAAATAAAATTTATGCACATTGCCAATATTTTGTTTATTAAAAAAATTCTTTTAAAATTAGAATTTAAGTTATATTCTTATAAAATCTTGAATTAAATAAGGTCGAAAGATAAAGTGAATTTAATATAATAACTTTTATTATATAATTAAGAAGGTCATGATTGAGTAAGATTTATCTGATGAAAAAAATTAATATATAAATAGATACATTAAAGGGTATGAAGAAAGGTTGGGATGGGTGGTGATAGGTTTCTCATTTTAGGGTGGGGAGGTATAGAGGGAGGAGTGATGAGAAGTATCTCAGTTTAGGGAGGGGGGTAGTCTCTGTTAGAACATGTAGGGTTAAATTATTCTTACCATTTACAGATAGAAATAAATGATAAAGATGCAAATTAAAGCCTAAATAATGATTTTAGTATAGATGTTTTAATCTTACATAGAGTTACTTTTTAAATTTTGATAAGGAAACGGTTACAGCAATCAAAACCCCAAAACCCCTTAGTGAGGTTTATAAGTGCTTTGATTTATAAGGTATAGTTTAGGTCTTATTGGGGTTAGTAGAGAAAACGCAGGTTTTATATGAATTTAATGTAAATTAAATGATTATTAATTGACCTAACACAAACTAATTCAATTTGCTTGTCTTTGTTTTATCTCTTGAATCTAACTGTCTTTAGTGGCTCAAGTATGTCGTCTAATGATTATTTAGGATAGTGAGGAGCTCTTACTATTATCATCTCGACCAAATTTCTAATTTCTTCACTTACATCTTCCTACTTTATATGCTTCTAAGCTAAGCTAATTGATTATTTTTCATGCTTTTGTGACAAAGTAAGACATACTTTCCAAATAACTCTCTAATCACAATTTTTTTGGAATAAGATGAAATTAAATTAAGAATGAATAAATAATAGTAAGAATAGTAATAGCAATAATGAAAATAGTATATCTAAAAAAAAGTTTCGTCATCGTCATCATCATTCAATTTTTTGCCATCCTGTGCTCCTCCCTGTGTGACCCTGTGAACTCTCTGTTCGTTGACGCCTCCAGTCTTACCAGCTGCAAACCTTGTAAAATTAAAATGTTAAATATCTCTTTTGTAACTTACTTATTTATTGAATGGCAGAGAGGCCTCTGATCAGTCATTTTTTCATTTTTTAATATATTTGATTAATTTATAATTTCAATTCACTTTATTTCAAAAATATGATGAATATAATAGCAGCAACTGCCCATTCATCACACTATACTGAACCATTGGTTCACTTACCTTTGATTGGAAAATATGCAGGAGCACCAAGGACCTTAGCTAAGGTTATATTTTCCTACTGTAATGCTCTATTGAAATAGATGACAACTACTTCTAAGGGTATAGGTTCAACATAACAATTTCTGGCTTCAAATCTCTTTGAACATATTCAAGTTCATGCAACTCTTTGACTCCCTTTATCATATCTGATAGAATATCATTCAACTCATCTGGGTATCTGTTTCGATATAAATAGTCTCTAAGAGTATTTAAAATTTCTATTGTCTAAGTGAGATGAATTCAAAGCCTAAAATTACACTATATAACTTTGGAAAATTCTTGCAGTCTCTTTTCTATGCCTTTCTTAAAACTATATATTCATCAGCGAATTCATTCTGGCACTGCTCATTCTTAATCAAATAGCTGAAAGGTTAATCGTTATATGCATACTCATCAACCTCTATCAACTTTACTTTATTAGGCACGCTTATATTCAATTAAATTTTCAATGCATCTGCTAAGATCAACTACATTCAATGCAGGAATATACATAGCTTTGGCTATGGGGAAGCATCCTCCCCCCCTAATGTATATTTTTCATTTTGGAGTCTGATAGAGTTTTTTACGCTGAGTAATAGTAGCTGATAAACATGGGGTCTGCGAGAAATAGTTTTTTAGCTATGGCAGCATCAAAGTCCCTTTTTATATATAAAAATCATTATAAATTTGACAAAAATTTCCAAAATTTTCACAAAATTTAATTTTTCTAAAATTAATGATTTTAGCATTTATTCTCTATATTGACAAAATATATCTTTTTTATTATAATTTTATAAAGTGAATTAAAAATCTTTTCAACTTACATTTAATATTTTATATAAATATAATTTTAATTCACTTTATAAAATTATAATAAAAAAGATATATTTTGTCAATATAGAGAATAAATGCTAAAATCATTAATTTTAGAAAAATTAAATTTTGTGAAAATTTTGGAAATTTTTGTCAAATTTATAATGATTTTTATATTTAAAAAGGGACTTTGATGAGGCCATAGCTCAAAAACTATTTCTCGCAGACCCCATGTTTATCAGCTACTATTACTCAGCGTAAAAAACTCTATCAGACTCCAAAATGAAAAATATACATTAGGGGGGGAGGATGCTTCCCCATAGCCATAGCTTTTTCTTAGAAACATGCTAAAAAGGTATTTCCTGCAGGTTGATTCATTGTTTCAAATCGTTTTTGCCTCTTGAGCTTTTCCAGCTATTCTCTTTGAGACTTAAGAGTATTTGATTTTTCTCTTTGCTGGTTCTAGTTTTTGAGTCTCTTTATCCTAAATCAAGAACTCACTAAGGTTATGCTTTTGCATTTGCCTTTTAACTTTAGCTAAGCGAGTATATGACTTCATTCATGTTGTGTACTAATACCTGCCATCTACCTTATCTTGCTTGAAATACATCTTAGCCTTTCCAAAATGTATCTATTTAATATACCTCTTTAAGCTTTATTAAGCTGAGATAAAATTCTAGCACTCTTGATATTAAAATGTTTTTATTTTTTCAGCTGGTAACTAGCTGTCCTTTTTCTTCCTCACAAAATTAATTTAAGTTTAAATTCATATCTCTGTGCTCTCCTTCTGATTTAGTATTTCTATGATAAAAACCTCTGCTTCAAACTCAAGAGATCTTAGCTCAACCTCTACCTACCTCCCAATATAAATAATTTCAGGCTTTTTAGTTGAGCCAAAGTTTAGCTATGATTATCCTGCTCCAAGAGAGACTGCTTTACGATTTAAGTTAACCGCCATGTTTAAATTAAAATTTAAATTTCTATTATAAAGCTTTAATAACCTCTCTAGTTATAGTTACTCTGTATATGAGTTGGCACTGGAGCACTAATGGTTGATATTGAAGTGTTAGAGCTCAAATTTATACTTAGTTTATAGCTATAATTTTTCTAATTTCATGCTTAATATTTTTAATTTTTGTACTAACTTAGATAATATTCAGATTGGTACTGGTACCAATTAGATTTTAAACCATTTTGGAACTTTTCCATTAAAACCTCATTAGTTTAAAAGCAGGCACTAATTAAGTTTTGGTACTATTAAATTGGTAGCAATTAAAATTATAGAATTTAGTACCAGTACTAATTAAATTAAAAAAATTTAGTACTAATTTAATGGAACTGAATTGATGAAAATGGAGGTCCTTCTCTGCTATTTATTACAGCTTCTGCAAACTTTCTCCACGTATCTTTGCAAGGTTGACCCCCTATACGATGCCCATTTTTAATTGTAAGTTTTTAAATAATAGGAACAAGAAGTCTATAAATTATAATTTGAAATTAATTTATAGGAAGAGGAACCTCAATGATCAAATGAAAAGAGTTGAAGCTCAAGAAATGATATCAAGATTCAGAAGTAAGGAAGATCTCTATTGATACTTAAATTTACACGGTAAGATAACTTTATGACTATTAACATATTATACAGTTGGTTTATTCCTTCCAACGATGGAAGGTACCTAAATTTCATTTTAAAAAGCGATACTTTGTGAGGAGAAAAAACTTTAAAAATAAAGAGATTAAACTAATAGAGATTCCTAACTACCCTAAGATTTCAGTCACTAATCTTTATAAGGATGCCATGTAAGATGAGGAAGTGGTAGTTTACCTTCCTACCAAGAAACAACTCTCTAATAAACTACCAGAGAGGAACTTTTTCTTTGGTGTTCTTGGTACAATAAAAGAGGAGTATCTCAGAGAAATAATTGAAGAAGCACATAAGAAACGATATTCTATCTCTCCTGAAGACTAGAAAAAGCAAGGCATTCTAATAAGCTCAGCTTGGCTAGAGGAACTTAAGAAGCATCCTTATCTTTCAAGTAAGCTTTGACATATAACTTTGTAGGAAAATCTGGCACTGGTATATATCTTATGAAAGAGCATGCAAAGGTTCACAGAGAAAGAAAGTATCAGACAATTTATGAGGTGAGCAAGAGGCTTTATAAAGATGTCTAAAAACCAGATGAAATAAATATAGATGCAGGAGCTGGCACTAAGAGAAGAAATATGGGCTCAAGCAAGCCATAATAAGAGGAGAAGAAAGAGAAGCCAAACCACTTTATGGGTTAGTTTAATATGTGAACTTATTCATTCATTTAAATCTAAAACTTATTTATAAACATTCATTCTTCCCTCTCTCGCACAGACTGTTGTCTTATCTACGCTCACTCTCTTACAGCTGCTTTGAATTAAGTCTACTGTATCGATGGGCAAGTCATGCATAAGATGATATAGCAGCAGCTTCTTGTAGTGAGTCTTGATTTAACTCCAGTAGAATTCAATTCCATTAAATTAAGGGCTATAAGGAACGTTGTATACAGGAGTTATGTTTAACTCTTCATAAGCTTTCTTAGACTCCTTAGTCTTATGAACTGATAGGTTATCAACAAACAGGATGATCTCTTGGTTGCTATACTTCTCTCTGAGCTTATGTAGGAACTCTATATACTACTCTCGCTTAATAGAGCGAGGGTGAATCACATAACTCTCTAAGCCTGAATCTTCACTTATACCAGCTAAAATTGCATGAGTGACTACCTTTACTTTTTAGTCATAAACTTCTATGTTATCATACTTCTTGTATCATGACTTATTAATAAAAGTGTTGAACGTAAACACAGCTTCATCTGCATGTATGAACTTGATGTTATTAGTAATAGCTCTCTGCATTTTTAAATTATTACAATAAAATGGCACTGTAAAATCAATTACTCTGATCTCTCTGTTTACTGTCTTGAAATTAATAAAATTTCTTTTATAAATATTAGATATAATCTAAGCTTGCCAGTAAACTTGCGATGAAACATCACAGCTCGCTATTCGAGTGGAAAATGTGCTCAATACTTTAAAGTCTTCAAGTCGCAGAGGTAGTTAATATGGTGCTGTGAAAACTTTATTTTCTTGCAGGATGTTTACAAGAGCCTGAGTTATAATTCTAAACAGCTAACAAGCAATGATATCTAACAGTTGAGGCACTCTTGTGTAGGAGTCTTTCTATGGGTGTATAATTCAGCACTGGTTTGATTTCGTCTATATAAATACTTGTACCATAACGATAATTAAGCAGAAAATCTAAACATTACTTATCATAAATAGACCCTAAATTTCGCTAATTTCTATTTCTCATTTTGCAAATTGGCCTAATCTCTCTACTAACCCCAATAAGACCCCCAACTATACCCTACAAATCAAAGCACTCGTAAACCTCACTGAGGGGTTTTGAATATAAAGAATCCTTCTAATATTAATAACTCCAATAAAAAAGCTAAAAGAAATATGGCAGTAGTTAAAGTTACTTTTTAATTTATAAAATGATATAGTTTATTTATAATAATTTTACGGTTTTGAGGTATAAAAATAAGTTAAAACAAGAGATTATGGCAAATTTCTTAAATTTTTAAAAATATCTAATTGAACTTCCTTTTTTCATAAAAATATAAAAAATAATTAAGTTCATACTTTTGTAGCAAATTAAAGTCTTAATATTAAGTTGCTATATCTTAAAATGTAACTCTGATAAAACAAGCCTCGTTGTTGGGACTTTTTATTAACTGATAATAGACTTATTATATTACTTATGTTTAAGTTGGTTATTAGTACCGAAATGCCCAAATTTTTACATTAAATGAAAAGCTTAATAACCACTATTATAAACAGGCTCTAAAACTTCAATAAGCTCGCTTAATTATAGAAATATTATATATACAAAACTCGAATAATATTCAAACAAGTAAAGAATTTAGGCATTGAATCTGCCAGTAGAAAGTATTATCTTTAAATCCAATATAGTAAAGTCCGTACTATTTGATTATATTAACATCATTTAATCTTTTCTTATTACTATTTAACGCAATTATGATTAACAGGGGATAGCCAATAACCCAAATAAAGATCACAGGGAGAGTGAAGTAGTAAATGTAAAAATAGTGATCACTACTCCAACACTCAAATCCCAAACCCCTTAATGAGGTTTATAAGTGCTTTGATTTGTAGGGAATTTGTTAGGGGTTAGGGTTATTAATTAAATGCGAGAATAAAATAGCACTCTTTTGGGGTCTATTTATGATGAAGAGTATATAGATTTATTGTTTAAACTGAGCTATGGATGTGATATATACAGTGAATAAATCAAACCAGTACTAAACTATAAGTCTTTTGCGCTATTCTTAAACCAAATTCCGTCAACTGTTCGTTCCCACTGTCTTATAGCACTATAATTAAAGCATTAGCAGCTAAATTCTAAGCCTAAGAGGTAGTCAAAGTTTCTATAGAAGCATATTGACTATCTTATTAATGAGAAAACTTTTAAGTATTGGGCTCACTTCTCTCTCGACCAACGAGCTCTTATGTTTCACCGCCAGTTCCCTGAGTTGAAGATCTCTGCATAGTCTGTTGCAAACATTTATAAACGAAATGGTATCTCTTACAAAGGTGTGAATCGTATCAAGAGAGTGATTGATTTCACTCTGCCATTTTACAACAACAACTTAAATTATATTTATAATTAAATGCAGAGAGCATAATAGAATAATATTAAGTTTATACATGCTGACGAGGCTGTGTTTACCTTCAACACTTTCATCTAGAAGTCTTGGTATAAGAGGCATAGTAATATAGAAGTATATGACTAGAAAGTCAAGGTATAAACGATGGCAATTCTTGGAGGAATTAGTGAGGATACTGGTTTGGAAACCTATGTTATTCATCCTCGCTCTATTAAGACAGAGCAGCATATCAAGTTCTTAGAGCAACTGAGAGAGAAGTACCCTGAATAAGAGATTATACTGTTTGTTGATAATCTTTCTGTTCATAAGACTAAAGAAACCAGGAAGAGTTATGAACAACTTAGAATAACGCCAGTGTTCAACGTACCTTACAGTCCATAGTTTAATGGAATTGAGTTCTACTGGGGTATACTAAAAGGTCATTACAAGAAACTGCTGCTATACCACTTGATGCATGACCTACCTATCGATACTGTAGACTTCATTAAAAGTTCAACGAAGAGAGTAGATAATTAATTGGCTTAAAGTGGGCTAAAGAAGGGAAAGTGAATGTATATAAATAAATTTTGAAGTTAAGTTAATGAATATATAAGTCACATCTAAAATTCTTTAGAGGGAGCTGCCTTCTCTTTCTTTTCTTCGTTTTAAGGCTTGCTTGGGCTAGGTTTCTTCTCTTGCTGTCAGCTCCATCATCTATGTTGATTAACTCTGGAGGCTAAATATTTGAATAAAGTCTCTTGCTGATTTCATACTTTGTCTGCGACTTTCGCTCTCTGTGAAGCTTGCTCTATTCCTTCATCAAAAGGATGGCAGTACCAGATTTTTCTCAAGAGTTAAGCTACAAATCTTACTTGAAATATTAGGGTGCTTCTGCAGATCTGATAGCCAGCTCTCACTTATCTTAATCCCTTTTTTGTCCTTATCTTCTGAAGTGATGCTGTACCTTTTCTTATGAGATTCTTGAATTATTTTTTTTCAAGTAATCACCTTTAATTGTTGCAAGTATACCAAAGAAATAGTTTCTTTCAGGAAGTTTATTTGACAACTGCTTCTTAGTAGGCAGGTACTGCGAAATCTCTGGGTCATTCATAGCATCATCATATAAGTTAGTCACTGAGATTTCTGGATAGGGAATCTCTGCAAACTTTACATCTTAAGTTTTCAATGCTTTCTTTTATTCCCAGAGTATCGCTCTTAGAAATAAAATTTTACTGCATTCTATTTTTTGCAGGAACAAACCAACTACATAATCGAGATTAGCCACTATGAGTTCATTACCTTGCTGCACCAGGTAGCGATACAAATCCTCCTTTCTTGTAAATCTCTGAATCAATTCTTTTGCTTGCACTCTTTTCATTGCATCATTCAATGACTCCATCTTGTTTACAGATCTTAGAAATGATATTCAAATTTAAGTTTATTGATTTCAATTATATACCTCTGTAAAACTTACTATTAAATATGGGAATCCTATAGGAGGTCAACCTCTTAGAAGGATATGGAGAAGGATTTGACAACTTTTTTCAAACTTGAGAGATTGATATCAATTTCTACTGTTATAGTTCCATATTTTTAAATTTAAATTGGCCCGTACTTAATTAGGAGCAGCTCCTAAATTGGTACGTGCTATAATCAACTTATTATTAAAAGTTAAAATGGTTACTTTCACACCTATATTTAGAGCTGGTTCGTTTCTTAGTACTCATATATCTTCTCTAACACTCTTAAAACTCCCCTCGAAACTTGTAGGCTTGGAGAGCTCTCATATAAGCTCTTAGTTATAGAGGCAGTTTTAGAATTTTAAATTCAACTTTAAATATGAGCGCTAACATTTTAAGAAAAACAACAGCACTTCCATCAAACTAAATGAGACTTACCTTTGTCGTTAATAAAAAGTGTGATAGCTGTGAGATGAACTCTCATAAGGAACTACCAGAGCTATCACTTGATATCTCTGATATTAAAATATATATATTAATAATATAAAATAAATGGCAAACAAGTGTGTGGGAGACAGAGAGGAGGAGAAAGGTATTAATGAAATTCCTTTACAAACTGAAGAAGCTGAAGTCTATTTTTGTGAGTTATGTGAAAGAGAGATTTCGCTCATAAATCAAGCTGGTACAGACATAAGAAAGAGCACAGAGAAGCCAAACTCACTGTATACTTAAAGCATGATAAAATAGATGGAAAGTATGACTGCTTTGAGTGCCATAAGCAATACTCTCATACAAGAGACTTGAAGAAGCATCTATTAAAAGCTCACAAGAAAGATATAGAAGTTGAGAATCACGAAGTTGAGCTGAAGCTTCTCAACAAAAGAAAAGCGAGGGTATATTCTAAAGTCTTGGTACCTGAATTAGCAAGAAAGTTAGATTACGTTAGGAAGTCAAGCAACCAACTGACCTCTGAAATAACAAAAATTATGATCAAGATTCAATACAAGAAAATACCGGTGCTTGCTTAAATTGACCTAGATATTTCTCTTTAAAGCTACATAATATTAGAAGACTCCTTTGATAATAAAGTTATCAATGATCATCAATACGCATACAAGGTATATTCCTTCAACTATCTCTTAAGTGATGATAAATATTAGATGGAGTTTACAAATGAGTATCAAGTGCTCACTCAAGCAAAGTTTAAAGAGTGTAGTTACTTAATCAAGCTAGATGCTGTTCTCCTTGCCAAGGATCATGTTGCTTTCAGACTTCCACTCTATGAAATGACCCTAAGAGATTTCATAACAGATCAAAGGAATCATAAGTAACTTGGATAAATAGCAACTCAGACCGTATAAGGTATTAAAGAGCTTCATAAGTTAGGGTTTGTTCACAGAGATTTGAAGCCAGAAAATATAATGATAAACTTCTCACCTGTAAGAGTAGCAATAATCGATTTCAACAGAGCCTAAAGAGTGGAAGTATCAAGGCTTGGAACTGTAATGGGAACGCAAGGGTACTATCCAGAAAGAGAAGACTGGAGAGATGGAGACTTTTAGGTTGATGTGTAGGGTTTAGCACAATAATAATAGAGTGCGATATGCCTCGCAATGAATAAATCTCTACAAGGTGCGAGAAGGATGCAAGGCAAAGAATAAAGCAATTTATTGATAAAACAAGAGTGTCTCAATCAATGAAACAAATAGCAGCCTCAATAATAATAAAACCAAACTCAAGATCAGACAGATAGAATTGTGGTTAAGCAAGATAAACTTTAGACCTCTCTCACATGATCCAAAAGTGCATTTTGAGTGATTAAATTTAATACATTTACTAAATATTTAACATTAAAATCTATTAATAACCCCAACCCCTAGCTAATTCCCTACAAATCAAAGCACTTATAAACATCATTAACGATTTTGGGGGTCTGACTCTATATCAAAATCATTTGTCAAGTAAGAAACACCTTCAATTGTTATGCAGTTAAACATACCAAAAGTATAAGTAGAAATAGTGGGATAAACTAGAAAGATAAACACCATAGTAGTTATCAAAGTGTTTGCAAATGGGCTCCCAGAGATTCTTTGTTTAGAGAACATGTTTAATACTATGGTTTTAATTATAATTTTTTTATTTTATTTTATTATAACTTGTAAAAACAGAATGATAACGAAAATATAAACAGGGGAAGAATTGAGAAAAATATCATCCCGAATACATATTTACTGAATTAATCGAAAGAGGATGTTGATAATCTTATGTTTATTATTTTATTTGATTGGAATAGGCAGTTGACCTTAATGAAGCTTTGATTACTAATAAAAAAATATAGTTATTAGAACCCCTCCACAAATTATTTTCCAGATTATTTATTATTCTACGAAATATGCAATTTATTTCCACATCTTAGATAAAAATCAACTCAAAATTCTATGATTTTTACTTTAAAAATGAGATTCAGTTTTTTTAAAAAATAAAGGATTCAGAAAAAGCTTTTCTGGGGATGCTAAAATTTATGAATACTACTGCTTATTGCTGTAAAATTTTGAAAGAACTATTTTAATATTTCAGGCCATTCTAATTTTAATTCAAAAGCCATCATGAGCTCTTGAAAGTAATTAGTCAAGATTCTCAATAGAACTATAAATAATAAAATATTTGAACTGAATGTTCTTTTTACCTGCTTGGATTCTTTATGAGCATTCTAAATAAATATAAGAATTAGAATCTTTATTTACATGAGAAGTATTATAAAATAAAGGGCTAATGCACAAAATATAGCCATCATAATGAAACTCTCCTCCAAAAGCGATCCACATTCTTAACATTAATCTTGGCCAACTTTTGCAAAATATTTCTCAACATTTGAATCCCATCCAGTGCATTGCTGGCATATTAAAAATAAAGAATTTCTTTGTCTTTATAAAAAAATGAATAATATTGGGCCTCTATATCCTTGATCACAGTTCTAAATACTTCCAGATCTAATGAATTTTATTAAATAGATAAAAAAATTACAAACAAGCTTTTTCATTAAAACACTCGAAAACTTATTCTGATATATTTGAAGCTCTCCAAAATCCACTAAGAGGTTCAAGACTTGATCCTCCATTACATACTGCATTAGATGGACATCTTAAACAAGCTTTTTGATTTTCTTTAATGATAAAAGTTCCATATCCACAAGAAATGCATCTATATTATTGATCTTTATTAGTAATTTACTTACAATCCATTTTAGAGAACTTATCCAAATTAACAAGGTAAAATATTTAAGATTTTTGAATCACCCAAAATCTACTAGTCTGTTAAACTTTAAATAGTAAGTATCATTTTAGATCCTGGTTCACCCACAATAGATATTTAAGGATACCCGACTCCATTTTTAACTGTGAATATTGGCTCTCCGACAACAGAAGCATTTAAGAATTTTGATTGAATTATTATTTAAGTTTCAACGTCATCCTCAATAACCTGATTATCTCTATCAAGAACCAAAACCTTAATATCTTCTTATTTTATCATAAACAAAAATAAATTGAATTTATATAATCAAGATATTGTTAGATATAGTAAGAGCATCTTAATTCTAAAAGTATAACTTATGCTTTTTACCTACTATGTTTTAGCCGAATTTCGCATAATTTTAAGAAAAAACAACATCATTAATTATTTAAGGTTTAACTGAGTTATAATTGATTGCCCCACCTTTAGAAACTGCATAATTTGTGATAAACTTGGAAGACTGTATCACACTGCTACTTTCTTTATGTGTATTATTCTCAGACTTTAGATTCAAAAATAATGCTCCTCCAGAGTTCAATGCGTTATTTGAGATAAATGCAGAATTTTTTAAATCAACATTTGTTTATTAGAGATACAAAGCTCCGCCTTAGAATGCTGTATTATTTTGAAAACTGCAATTTTAAATTAGAACTTAATAATGTGTTTCATCTTAAGCATTTGATACATATATTGCTCCACCAAGGAAATAAAAAAATAATTAAAAAAGTATGTTAGATCCATAAATATCACTAAATTATGAGTTATATATCTAAAACTGAGGGGACACAACATTGAAATTTTTTCCCCAAGAATTATATAAAAAACATATTAATAATCTAAAAATTTCTCTCCTTTTATAAAGCAGCTTATATATAATAGAAAAATATATTTTCAAGGTTTACAACTCTCCCTCGTCTCATTACTCATTATAAACTATTAAAAATCTTATTTTTTTAGTTAATAATTAATTTAATTATCATGAAATTATTCTAATTTTTATTATGATACAAGAGTTAATGGACGTTAAAAAAAGTAAAGTTTTTCATAGATGGTAATAAAATTTTTACAAATTTATTGAAAATACATACCTTTATAAATGGAGCATGATTCTAATTTTTTGTGGGCAGGAAACTCCTCCCCTTTGGTGCATTTAACAATTTGGGGTCAGGAAATTTCCCCTCCCCTATAACCAACTATTATACGATTAAATAGCTAAGCCTCCTTCAATTTATGATTGTGATGTCAACAGATTATCTTAGATATTAACATTTTATATAATTGAATTTTTTAAGTTAAATACTGAATCTTATGCTTTCAAAAATCTGTTACTACAAAAATTTAATTTAAACAGTGTTAATTCGCTATAATTATTATTTGGATTTAAATAATAACTAATAATTTTTAAAGACTTTATTATTAATTTAAAGAGCTCAAGAATCTTTTGAGTTAAGACATAATTTCATACTATAATACTTCATAATTATTTAACAAATTTTTTTTATTTTTATAAAATAAAATAGCGAAAAATTTTAAATAACCTCTTAGTAGTTATGGGATGGTGAAAGTCCTTCAATTGAGAGGAACTTTATCATATCAATAAATGGAGCAATGGTACTTTTATTACTCATCACACACAGATTTATTTACGCCAGAAATACCTCCCATAGAGTTCAGCGGTAAAAAATGGCTCACTTCATGGTTCTTATACACATTTCTCTATCGCATTGATGAGAGATTGTTTGTGATAAATGACAACAGGAGAGATGCAATTTTTGGAAGGATACTTTTAACAAAAAGAAGCAATAAGGGGAGTAAATTTTGCCCACAACAAGTATTCAACCTAAATTCTTTTGAATATTTGTACCAGGTTACTATAAAAGAAAGTTTCTAATAAGAGTAGCTGGAGCTGACAATGCATTGACATCCAGTGAGCATTATCTGCGGGAGTAACTAAGTAGCCAGGATTAGGATATTTAAAATTTCCTTAGTAGAATCAATTTGATATATAATGAAACAATATTCTATGGTCACTGTAACTAGTTACGATGGGCGTTGTAACCAGTTAAACTTACGGGGAGAATAAATTACATCTGCCATATTTTTTAGATACACTACAATTTTCTGTGCTTGCTTTGAGATCTCAGGAATATATCTTGACTAGGCTTCTAAATCACTCCTGTGCAAAAATTGTTCATGGAAATATCAATATTTCGCTCTTTATATTCTTTTAGGAAAGGTGTATTATTATTAACTAGAACTTCGGCATTCAAAAGGATTCAGTCTAAATTCTTTTGGATAAAATTTAATCCCATTATCACATCTAAAGATAAATTGATCCCAACTCTGTGCATGACAACTATCGCAAAATATTACCTAGTGCTGCGATATTGGAATGAGCTAATGCACTCTTAAGTAAAATTCATATAGAAGTACGATAAATTCAAGGCAGGGATTGTGAGCGATGGTACTTCATCTTGAGAGATATCGTTTAATTATCACGGCCTGATAAGTCTCTAAAGTTTTGTCAGTTGTAATAAAAAGTATGCCTCATCTCATTGCACCTCTCTGACTAATTATCATTTTCACTTTTTTATTATTTAATTTTTTTTAAAATTATGAAAGTATATAATTGATGAAATATTTATCATATCAAAACTTTTAAAAATAGTACCTAAAATTTTTGATATACTGAATCTAATTGTATAAAATTTAGTTTATTTCAATCAGCCTAACAAAAACATAAATTTTTTAATTTAAGTTTTCCAAATTTTTATAATCACAATAATATTTAAGCCTTAAATCATAATATTCTATAAGTCTCCCTTTGAATGTATTAAATTAACTAATCCATGTTTGAATGCTGTTTTTGAATTAGAAACATATATGTTTGTGAACTGAAATATTATAAAAATAATAAATATAGTTTAGGAGAGCTAAATAAATCCATAATTTTATTAATTTATTGTGTTAGTTTGTTCTAGTTTTAAGTTTTCTACTATTGTTGAAATATTTTAGATTTAGATAAATTAGTTTAGACAAACTTTTTTATTTATATTGATTATTATAGCTATTAAATCTAAAGTGATAAAGATTTTAATTTTTATAGATTTTAAGCTATATTCTAAATTATTTGTTTGACTAAACTAATTACATTTATACTTAAGAGGGAAGATTTTTTTCATTCTAAATCTTAAAAGCAGAATAATTTTTTTTACTCTTTGTGTAAATATTTATATACTAATTTTTGAATTTACAACCAATTTAAAATTTAAAGTGCTATCAAATGCAATAATTAATTCTAAATTTTAAGTACATTTCTAATAAAAGATAAAAAAAAAGATAATTAATAATTAAATGATTTAAACTTTTTTTCAAAGTTATGTGCATTTTTTACAATATTACATGAGAAAAAGAACTTCTTAACAGTTTAATTTTTGTTAGCATTATCTTGGTGTTATTTATGAGCGCTATAGATTAATCTTATGTGATAAATATACTTTCTGACTCTTCCTCTTAATTTAGAGAACTATAAGCACTTCTTAATAAAATTTAAAACTTACTTTGAAATATTGTAAAAATTAGAGTCATAAATTTCTAAATTACTCTGACTCAGCGTCGCAATATTATTAACTTATAAATTGTAAAATTGAGTCTCTCTAAATCTCAATAAGGAGCTTGCTTAAGCGTTGATAAATTACCTAATAAAATTATATTTAAAAATAAACTTACTTTGAATTGATGATATTAAGTTACATATTTATATGTATCTCAGACTTAATCAATTAAACTTCTGTATCATCTGATTATAAACTTAAGTTAAGAGTTGTATTATTTAGAATATTCGCTTCAAGGGTATTAAACAAGTAAAGGAATTAGCCATGAATCGCATGGTTGTCTTAAAATTTACTATTATACGATTCTATTATCCCATCATAAAAAAATAGAATTGTTATACATAAAGTTATTACTATAATATTATAATTAAATCATCGGCCACATATGCCACCCCTCCTAATTATGCACTGTTTCTAATCACAGAACAATTTCTGAAAGTAACTTTACTTTGCAGATGAGAATACGCGATACCCCCTTTAAATGCTGAATTGTTAATAAATGAACAATTATTAAAAGTGATCTAAGATTATTTTATATCAGCAAAAGCCACTGCTCCTCTTCCATTGCTGGTATTGTTTACAAATATTGAATTATTTGCATAAACTATTGCATTTTATTTTGTTTATATTATTGCATCATTAGTTCCTTAGTTATTTATGAAATTACTATCTGAAATCTAAACAATTTGTGGCAGTGTTTTGTCCAAAATATTATTGTCCAAGTAAAATTATTATCGAAAAATTATTTATTATACGGTATTGTTGTAAAACAGCTTCAATAGTCTACAATTTTTTGGATACATTTTACCTTAACCTATATTTAAAGATGTATTAAATTTGTTTTTATAATACATTAACATATTTTCTACCACAATTGAAATTGAAAATAGCTATATTGATTATTTAAATTTATGTTCTTTTAGATGGAACTTTTGTTATACAAAAAATAAAATTTGCTAGTAATTTTATCAAAATTTAATAAAATCAAGGAATATATATTATAAAAATAAAAAAAACGGCTATGGGATCAAACACGCCCCCCATAATGTATATTTTTCTTTTTGTAGTCTAATAGAGTTTTTAACGCTGAGTAATAGTAGCTAATGAACTACTAGTGTGCAATCAATAGTTTTCGAGATATGGCCCCATATAAGTTCACATTTTATATATAAAATTATAGTAAAAATTATTTAAAAAATTCCAATTTTTCATAAAAATCTAATTTTTCTTTAAAATATGAATTTAGAGAATTTATTAAATTGTCATTAAATCCTTTAAATTCATATTTTATGGAAAAATTAGATTTTTATGAAAAATTGGAAATTTTTTAATAATTTTTACTATAATTTTATATATAAAATGTGAACTTATATGAGGCCATATCTCGAAAACTATTGATCGCACACTAGTAGTTCATTAGCTACTATTACTCAGCGATAAAAATTCTATCAGACTACAAAAAGAAAAATATACATTATGGGGGGGGGCGTGTTTGATCCCATAGCCAAAAAAACAAATAAAATAATCATATATGTTTATTATAAACAACAAAACTATTAATATTCATTTTAATAAAAAAAATATTTTCTATTAACTTCTTATATTTTTTTAAAGAATTTATTATTTTTTTATTTCAATTTATCTCAACAAAATATACTTTAGCACTAGTAGGAAATATTTTAAGGATATGGCTGGTATTGTTTGTAAAATTTGTATTTCTAAAAACTAAGTTTCCATTCATGTGAGATAAAATTACTGAATTATTTGTTGTTATGTTTTGAAATAGACTGTTCCTCATTTCAAATATTTTTGAAATAATAAATATATATAACCTATAAAGATTACTTTTCAAGTGTAAAATTAGGGTGCTGAAATCTACCTAAGTATAAGACATCACTGTCTTATTATATGTTTGTTAAGAATATGTTTTATAAACTTATTTTTATTTTCTTGCCACCAAGATCTTTTTTTAATAATAGATTTAGTGATTTATGAATAAAAATTATCATAATATTAATACAAATATTAACTTACAAAATATATTTAAAAATCTTTAGCGTCTTTTGATATCTGAAAAACTATAAAAAACCTCAATTTAGAGTTTGAATAGTAAATATTGCTAATGTCGGTATAAATTTAATCATAAATCTACAAATTGAGATTCTCGATCGTTATTATAGAGTTTTCATCATTTTTTACAATTGATAAAATATAAAGAATTTGTGGATAGTGTTAAATTATATATACAATTAATGAACTCATAATGAAATTTAAATCTATCAGAATATTTCTGTTAAATATTAGATAGATAGATAGATAGATAGATAGATAGATAGATAGATAGATAGATAGATAGATAGATAGATAGATAGATAGATAGATAATCGATAGATAATAGATAGATAGATAGATAGATAGATAGATAGATAGATAGATAGATAGATAGATAGATAGATAGATAGATAGATAGATAGATAGATAGATAGATAGATAGATAGATAATAGATAGATAGATAGATATAATAGAAAATACGATAGATAGATAGATAGATAGATAGATAGATAGATAGATAGATAGATAGATAGATAGATAGATAGATAGAGATAATAGATAATAGATAGATATAGATAGATAGATAGATAGATATATAGATAGCATAGATAGATAGATAGATAGATAGATAGATAGATAGATAGATAAACTAGATAGATAGATGATAGATAGATAGATAGATAGAATAGATAGATAGATAGATAGATAGATAGATAGATAGATAATAGATAGATAGATAGATAGATAGATAGATAGATAGATAGATAATAACTTGAAAGGTTAATTAAAATTATCTTTTCTTATTCTTGAGTATGGTTAATATTAGGAAGTAATAATTAAGTTAATTTTAACTAAAATTAAGTATTTAAATGTGTTTATCCGTTCCTTGTAAAGCATTAATTATTATAACTCGATGATAAAAATATATTGTTGATATATGAAGTATATTTTTTCTAACTGAAAAATTCCTCCCCTGCTTGCCCATAAAAATATTCCCATAATCCCTAAACCCTTTATCCCCTATCAATCTTCAAAAATACATTAAATAAAAAAACAATATTATTTCTTTCAAATAATATCAAGTGAATATGATATAGAGAGGTTTAAATTTATGAAAGTATTTTATACATATATATATATATATATATTATTTTTCCTATAAAAAACTTTTAAAAAGGAGGTCGACTTGTGTAGTAAATTAAATAAATCAATAATTAAAAAGGATCTTAGAAATATATAAGATAAAATGTCATGAATAAATTAGATTTAGGCCGAGAGGATAAAAATAAATATCTTATAAAAAGGATATTGGGGGTTGAGGGAGTGGAGAAGCAGGTGTACCTTAGTTAGTACCATATAAAATAATAGGGGGGGGGGGGAATTTCCAGCCTCCGTGCACCCAACATTAAATTGTATATTTTTTGTCAATAAAAATATTAGAAACATTTAAATTTCAATTATCATTACCATATACTTAGCAACTTTTAATAATATTTAATTTTCAAGGTGTGTTATTATTCTTTGTCAAATTATATATTAAAACAATGCTAAACTAGTTGATTTTTATTAATAATTAATGCGATTTTCTTAAAATTTGAATTCTTTATCAAGATAAAATTGATATTGGATGGTATATTATAAATAAATATGTCCTTATTGATGATAAAGATTTTTTTAAAAAATTATAAAAATTAAGTATTTTCATGCAGGGCAGGAAACTTCCCTCCTTGAGTGCATATAAAATTTTGGGCAAGAAACTCCCCCCCCTCAAAAATAAATATATTTTCCATAAAATATTATTTTAAAATCAATTTAATTTAGGTTATATTGGATAAATTTTCTCAAAATTACTCTATTTAATCCTTAAATTTGTAATTGATGTCAGGTAATATAAATTTATAATTTAGGTGCAATAATTTCATAATTTAAAAGTTTAGAATAAACTAGATGATGCTACAAATATATGATTAAATATCATAATCTTACTTATATTATTAATATAAATATATATATATATATATATATCAAAAATGATTTACAATAAAATAAAAATATATAAAATTTTAAATTATCAAAATTATCACAGTTTTGATCGAGAGTTAATTAAATTAAAAATTATTTTTTTAATATTGGAAGCATTGATATTTTAAATAAGAACATCTTAAGCATTAGACACTGACAAAATCTTGTTTTGGGTCATTATTAAATCCTTAAACACATTATTCTCAAATAATACTGTGTTAATGTACTTTATCGTAAAGTAGGATTCCTATTGCAAATTATCTATAAGTTTGTAAATATTTGTATATTACCTTAGAAGCTGTTATAAAACTCATTTTCAGAAATAATAGATAAAATTATTTTAATGTAATTTTATTAATAGATTCACTTCCAGATAAAATTTAAAGCTAAAATATAATTTAATATATAAAACATATAAGACAAATTCGAAATTGTTTAACATAATAAGTTTATTTGATTTATCTAATTTTGACCTCATTCTATTATAAATTGAATTTAAGTTGTCAAACAGAAATTAAGGAGTTGCATAACTTAAGACTAGAGTGAAATTAAAATTATTTCTCCTAGGTAAATAGGTCAAGCACCTTATACAATGATATAATGTTGTGAAAATATTCTATTATTTAAGGTCTTCCTTAAATTACTAAAAATTATCAATTAAAATTACTTATATTTTAATTGCATTTAGATCTATTTTTTTAAGAGTGTAGTAAACAGTAAACTGTAAACTATTTTATAAATTATTAAATCTTAAAAATACTATTTAAATAAAAAATGATTTATTCTAGACTATAATATTTTCAAATGAAAAAGCTCAAGTTATTCTTTTATTTTTAAATAATTAGTTAATTATAGTAAATTTAAATAAAATTTTATTTTAAGTATATATTAGAGGATTATTTTTTTTTCTTCAAAACAAATGTAATGATAAAGATAGGAATATTTAAAATTATATAAAAGAATAAAGAATCGAATGATCTAAATTCTATTAGTTTTAATTGACATCAAAGCATTAACTTTTATATTCATAATAGTATTATACCTGAAAAATGTCTAGCTATAAGGTGCACTTATATCAACTAAAGCATTTTAGAGGTTTGGGGAATTGGCACCTTGAACGGGCCAAAATATGTATTTTATCAAAATCGTAAAAAATCTTAAAATAACTTATTATATCTCATGTTATACTTTTCTAATGATATTTTAAGGAGACTTTAATACATTAACATTAATGAAATCCAATGAAGAATTCGTTTGATTTAATCAAAATTTATTGTATTTGTCGTTTATAAAAGAAAAATTCTTGAATTAAGGAGCATTAAAGTCTCCTTAAAATACCACTAAAAACATATTGAATGAGTTAAAATTAATCATTATGAGATTTCATGAATTTTAGATAATTTGAGGGTTTTGAAAAAATTATGTTGCCTCGTCTTGGTTCTTATTACCCTAGGTTTGAATCTGGGTCCAAATATAATCCATCAATTGTATTATTTTCAAAGATAATCTCAGTCTATTATAAATTTGAGCTCAATACAAGTATTGGATTTCTTATTATAAGCTATTTGAAAATGTTATTTTTAACTGACACTTTAAAGTTAATAGAGGGATCTGGGAAGTCTACATTCAGAATTATTTTTTATTTTCAAAATAAAAATCGAGTAATAAATAATATATAATTAACACTTAGAGAGAGTTTAAAGGAGTTAGCAGTTCCTGATCCACCAGCAATACCTGAATTATCTTATGTAGTGACAGTATTATTTTCAAAGATAAACATGTTTGGTTAAATATGAGCACAAGCTGAAGAGGAAAACTAAAACCCAACCCATGAAGATGGAGAAATCATATCAAATGTATTGTTAATAAACTAAACATTTCCATAAGATGCATGATCAGAGAGCCAAAAATAAGACTTAATTATAAAAGTTATAATTTTATATTTTGAAACTAGTCTAATGAGCTACCGTACCAGTAACTGTTCATCACTTTGTAGGAGTTGATAAATAAATTAATGGGGGGGGGGAAAAGTTTCCCCCACTCGAGGAATTTTCCTGAATTTTTTTTTAAATGTAAAATTTAATAATTTTTACATTAATTCAAAAATTGTATATTTTTATGACCTTTTAATTATAAGATGAAATAGAGGTATGATAGGAAGAGTACCTATAGTTTAGATAACAACTAATAGAATTTAGAACACTTGGAATCATCTCATATGCTTAAGAAAGATATATAATGGATCAACTTCTGTCTATCGTGCATAAGAATTCTTAGATGAACTGGTATTCTGAAGAAAATAGACACTGCTCAAAATCCATGTTATAATAAAGATATTGAATAATTGTTTAATAAAGGAATTATTTATTATAATTATGAAATTAGTCCCAAAGTTGGTTGATAGTTGCTATAAAGAATAATAAAAGAGTAAACAAATATGGATTAGGGTGATTAGAAAATTTTAAATAGCAATCTCTTTGTTAAATTTATTATGTTTGTCATTCGTTTACTTAACTATTTTCATGTAAATTTTATATAAGGACCAAGAACTACCAGAATTTTTTAATGATTTTAATGTGAAAAATCTTAGCTTGATCTGAAGAGTAATTTATTGTTTGATTTTAGTTAAAAATGGAATTCCTCCTTACTCCATAGGTTTTTTCTAAGAAGTTTCATCATATTTTTAAGTGGTTTCTCTTTAGTCTGAAACAAATCCGTGCTGATATATGTGCTGATGAATTATTTTGATAACTTGTGATTTTATTGTGACCAAAATAACTTCTTGTGAGTATAGGGATCTTACTGTTTATCTAAAGATCTTCCTCACCTCCTCAGGATGATGCCTTCTCAAGTTTGGACTGGTTTATTGAAATTTATCTAAGCAGTAACATTTTTATGTTAAAGGTCATTTATTTTATTAAATTTTGTAATTTATGAAATTAACTTTATTCAATCACCTTATTCACTCATAAATAAATCTTTTATAATAAAATATTTTTTAAAAAAGCAGGGAACTTCCCCCCCCAATTTATTTATTATATAATTTATAAAAAAGAAATTTAAGTTTAATTGGTTTTGCTATGTTACAAAGAGATATCATAAATTAGAAGATTTTTTACGAATATATTATAATAAAAATATTATTTAAGTCTTGGGGTTAAATTTGGGAGATATAATTTTTGAAATTTTATTGATAAATTTTTATTTAAAAAAACCTTTAATATTGTAAAATAATTTTTATTTTCTAGGTAAATTAATGTTTATTAATTTTTAATTAATATAATTTCCCAGGTAATTATTATTCATTAAATTTTGTTTTTATACTGATCAATGAGAATTTTTTCTTTATTATGTCTTTATAATTTTTTAATATTATTTTATGGTATTTATTACACAAATATTGTAAATCTCAATTTTAAAATCAATTTAATAATTAGAATAATATAATTCATGCTCTTAGATTTTTATGTAACAATATTTTTTGCAAAATATTATAGCTATAAGAAAAATATTACCCACTTTTTAGACCCCTCTCTAAAGTTTACTCTATATACCTCTCGTTAGTCTAGATTGATCCAACTTAGAATAGTTTATTACAATCTAATAACCATATGTGCCTGAAATAAAGTATTACTATAAAGAAGTAATATTAGGTGTTATTAAATTAAATTAATCATTGTAAAAGTTTACCATTAAAATAACTTAAATTATTGTAATGTGTTAATAATACATCCAATGGAAATTGCAATTCTAAAATGAAATATAACAATATTAATATTTATTTTCTTACCTGAACATACATGGTGTTATTGTTATTTCTCGAGAGTAAAAAAACATGAGACAATTAATCCTCCGCTACAATTGATATTTGATTAAAATTTATTTTAAATAATTTACTTACTAAATATGTCTAAATTATAGAATTATACATTTGAATATTTCAACTCAAATATGTTTGCACTCGAAGCTACATCATGATAAAAATAATAATAATAATAATGATAATGATAATTTAATCTAAAAATATTATAAATCAATTAGCAATGTTAATTAATATAAAGAAAAAAATTCATGGATAAAAATAATTATTTAATAATTTATTATAAGTAAGAATATGTTAATTAAAATTTATAATTGTTTTTATATTAAGAAGAATCAAATAAAGTTCACTATAATTAACACAATAAAGTTTGCTATTCTGTTTCAGAGCTGTAAATATTTTTATTTTTAGACAAAAAGTATAATAAGATTTTTGCTTTAGACTTGAAAATTTTACAAACTAAAGGATTCTTTAATGTTTAAAACAATATTAATAATGACTTTAATTGGTTTTTAAATGGATTTATAAAAAATAATTTCTCTTCGAAAAGATTTTAAAGTATTAATTCAAGCATATAAAATTTAGAGTACTCATGCATATCGACATTTGTTTATTATAAATAATTAAAGAAACTATAATTATATATTATACTTATTTTTATTTATGAACTATTTCTTTAAATTTATAAATCATTTGGGAGAATCAATTCATGATCCACATAGTAGTCATATTAGTAGGTTTTAGTGTAATTTCTAGTTAAAATGAAAGTAGATGGAGTTGGTCTATAATCTATATTTGGGGAAAAGTTTTCTTCCCCTTACACAAAAATGAAAAATATTTTTAAATTTCTCAAAATTTTTATCATCAATTACGATATAATTAATTACAATCTAATATCCTATATATTTTATTACTTGTATAAAACTTGAAAATTATAAATTTAAAAAGTTGTTTAATAATTGGTATGTTAATTGAAATTGTGATTATATGATTAAATATTTTTAATACTAAATATTATATTTTTAAATGTTTGAAGCAGGAAACTCCTCCCCCTATATTTTTATGTTCTGCATCATAAGTAGGCACAATATATGCTTAATGATCTCCTTAATTCATTATTACTTCTCCATTATTTATATGGAAGGGTATATTCAATAAAATGTTATCTACAAAATAAATGACTTTTTAGAAATTTAAATATTTTCACTATAAATAAAATTTAGATATTAAATTAAATTGTTAACAAGAATTTTTTCCCTAATTTATCTTAAGTATATAAATATTAAGATAATTTACAATTTAATTAAAATTATTATGCAAGAATAAAAACCCAAAACCCCTTAATGAGGTTTATAAGTGCTTTGATTTAAAGGGAATTCGTTAGGGGTTGTGTTATTAATAGGTTTTAATGTGAAATTTATAGTAAATGTATTTAATTTAATCACTAAAAATACATTTTTATCGTGTGGGGCAGAGGTCTAAAGTTTATCTTACTTAACTACAACACTATCTACTGTCTTTATTATTATTTACTAAGCCATTTATTTCATTGATTGAGAGACTCTATTTTTGTCTATAAACTGCTTTATTCTTTGCTTAGCATCCTTCTCGCACCTTGTAGAGTAGTAATCGTTGTGCAGCATATCGTACTCTTTTATTCTAGCTGCTATAGCTCATACATCCCACTAAAGTCACCATCTCTCCAGTCTTATATCTACGGATAATATCCTTGAGTTCCGATAAAAGTTTCAAGCCTTGATACTTCTATTCTTAATGCTCTGTTGAAATCCATTATTGCTACTCTTTTTGGTGAAAAGTTTATCATAATAATTTGGCTTCAAATCTTTGTGAAAAAGCCTCATCTTGAGAATCTCCTTAATATCTCGTATGGTCTGATATGCTATTTATCCAAGCTACTTATGATTCCTATAATCTGTAATGAAATCTCTGAGGGGCATTCGTAGAGTAGTAATCTGATATCAACATTATCCTTGACAAAGAGAACAGCATCTAGCTTGATAGGTAACTTCATTCTTTATACTTTGCTTGAGTGAGTATTTGATACTTGTTTGTAAACTCCATCTAATATTTATCATCTTATCATCACTTAAGAGATAGTTGAAGGGATAAATTTTGTAAGTTAATTAATTATCATAGATAAATTTCTTATAAAAGGAGTTTCTAAAATAAAGTAGCTTTAAAGGAAATTGTCTTAGTCAATTTAAGCAAGAACTGGAATTTTCTTGTATTATATTTTAATCATCATATTTTTTATTTCAACGATCAGTTGGTTGCGTGCCTTCCTTCCTTACGTACTCTTACTCTTGAGCTTATTCAGGCATTTCCTCTTAAAATATTCCCTAGCTTTTTATTTGTTGATAAGCTTCAGCTCGACTTCATGCTTTACAATGTCTATAACTTTCTTGTGAGCTTTTAAAAGATGGTTCTTTAAGTATATTGTATAAGACTATTGCTTTTAGCACTCAAAGCATTCATACTTTCTATATATTTTATCATGCTTTAAGTTTACGGTGGGCTTGGCTTCTCTATGCTCCTTATTATGTCTTTACCAGCTTGATTTATGAGCAAAATCTCTCTCACAAAGCTCAAAAAAATAAACTTCAACTTCTTCTGTTTGTATAGGATTTTCATGAATACCTTTTTTTCTTCAACTCTGTTTCGCACACACTTGTTTGCCATTTATTTTCTATTATTAATTTCTATTTTAATAACAGAGACCTCAAGTGATATCTCTGGTAGTTTTCTATGAGAGTTTATCTCACAGCTATCACGCTTTTTATTGCTACCAAATGAAAGTCTCATTTAGTTTGATGGAAATGCTGTTGTTTTTCTCAAAATGTTAGCACTCATATTTAAATTTGAATTTAAAATTATAAAACTGCCTCTATATTTCAGAGCACATATAAAAGCTTTGCAAGCATAAAATTTTCAACTAAAGTTTTTAGAGTTTTAGAGAAATAAAAAATGAGTGTTAGGAGACGATCTAGTTCTAAATATGAGAGGGAAATTAACCATTTCAATAATAAGTTGATTACAGCACGTACCGATTTAGGAGGTGCACCTAATTAAGCACGTACTGCTTTAGGAGCTGCTCCTAATTAAGTAAGGACCAATTTAAATTAAAAAATATGGAACTATAACAGTAGAAAATGATATCCATCTCTCAAGTTTGAAACCAGTTCTCAAAACCTTCTCCATATCAGAGGTATATAATTGAAATCAATAAACTTTAATTTGAATATCATTTCTAAGATCTGTAAACAAGATGGTGTCAATGAATGATGCAGTGAAAAGAGTGCAAGCACAAGAATTGATTCAAAGATCTAGAAACAAGGAGGATTTTCATCGCTAGCTGGTGCAGCAAGGTAATGAACTCATATTGGAAAGTACTAAAATTTCATTTATAAGAGCGATACATTGCGAAGATAAAATAGTATTGAAAACTTAAAATTTAAAGTTTGCAGACCTTCCAAACTATCCAGAAATCTCAGTGACTAACTTATATGATGAATCTATGAGTGACTCATAGGTTTCGCAGTACCTGCCTTCTAAGTAGCTGCAGTCAAATTAACAACCTGAAAGAAATATTTCTTTGGAATATTTGCAACAATCAAAGGTGATTACTTGAAAGAAATTATTCAAGAATCTCATTATAAAAGGTGCAGCAGCTCTTCAGAAGACAAAAGACAAGAGCAAACAAGGCATCAAGATAAGAGAGAGCTGGCTATCAGAGCTGATGAAGCACCTTTATATTTCAAGTAAGATTTGTAGCTTAACATTTTTAGAAAAATGTGGGACTGGTATCTTCTTGATGAAGGAATAGAGCAAGTTTCACAGAGAGTGAAAGTCGCTGACAAAATATGAAGTCAGCAAGAGACTTTATTCAAATATTTAGCCTCCAGAGTCAATGGACATAGATGCTGGAGCTGGCAGTAAGAGAAGAAACTTAGGAGGAGGGAAGCAAGAAGTAGAAGAAAAGAAAGAGAAGCCAGCTCCCTCTAAAGAATTTTAAATGTGACTTATATATTCATTAACTTAACTACAAAACTTATTTATATACATTCACTCTCCCTTCTTTAGCACACTTTTAAGCCAACAAATTATCTACTCTCTTCGCTGAGCTTTTAATAAAGTCTACTGTATCGATAGGTAGGTCATGCATCAAGTGGTATAGCAGCAGTTTCTTGTAATGACCTTTTAGTATACCCCAGTAGAATTCAAATCCATTAAACTATGGGCTGTAAGGCACGTTGAACACTGGCGTTTTTCTAAGTTCTTCATAATTCTTCCTTGTTCCTTAAGTCTTATGAACAGAAAGATTATCAACAAACAGTGTAATTCTCTTATTCAGGATACTTCTCTTTCAGCTGCTCTAAAAATATGAGACACTGATCTGTCTAAATAGAATTCTAATACCTCCAAGAATTGCCATTGCTTTTATCTTGAATTTCTAGTCATTTACCTCTATATTACTATGACTCATATACTATGATTTATAGATGAAAGTGTTGATGGTAAACACAGCCTCGTCAGCATGAATGAACTTAGTATTTTTTCTATTAAGCTGTTCACCTTGGACAAATGAGATTGAATCGCCAAAATTCACAGCGTGAATATCTAATTATATCTGTCTGGCTGGCTTAAGCCACAGTATAAATATCCGTACAGAATTAGTTATTAATAAGAATTCTATTAGGCTCTCTGCATTTAATTATAAATATAATTTAAGTTGTTGTTGTAAAATGGCAGATTGAAATAAATTACTCTCTTGATACGATTTAAACCTTTGTAAGAGATACCATTTCGTTTATAAATGTTTGAAACAGACTATGCAGAGACTTTCAACTCAGGGAACTAGCGGTGAAACTTAATTGCTATTTGGTCGAGAGATAAGTGGTGAGCCCAATACTTCAAAGTTTTTCCGTTGATAAGTTAGTAAATATGCTTCTATAGAAACTTTGACTACCTCTTAGGCTTAGAATTCAGCTATTATTGCTTTAGTTATACTGCTATAACACACTGGGAGCGAAAGTTTGATGAACTTTTCTTTAAGAGCAGTGCAATTGACTTATAATTAAGTACTGGTTTGACATATTCACTTTATAAATCAAATCCATTACGAAGTTTAAATACTAAACTTTTTATACTCTTCATCATAAATAGACCCAAAAGCTTGTTTTTTCTGTCTCAAATTTATTTAATAACTCAACTCTTAACAAATTTCTTACAAATCAAAGCATATATAAACCTCATTAAGGGGTTTTGGGGTCTTGAATAATATTATATTAAATAAAAATTCTTTCTTTATTTTAAAAGAAAAAGTAAATATTTGAGGTTCATTTGCAACTTAAAATTTTATTTTTAGATATCTCTCTATAAATAAATAATCTCCTCGTTTATATACCTTCCCCAATATATGATATGTCCTATATAATATAATTTATAAAAAATAGGATAACTTACTAAAAGGTCAAATTTTTATGTGATACTAGAACGATAGCATCCTAAAATATTTATATATGATTGAATGTATTGTTTCTGATATTATTGTTTGAATTGATTTATATTTTGGGAACTAACTTAAATATAGGACAATCAAATATTTGCAGTTAGATTGGCAAATTAAGAATCTATGTCTATTCTTTGAGATTAAATTATAAAAGACTTTTTTTATTGAAAAAGCTATTTTACGTTATTGTTTGAGATAACTCAGCTATTATAGATAAAAATCATAGAAATTATAAATTCATTAAATTATTATTTTATTTTATTTCCCAAAATATTAGTTTTTCTATTTATAATGTAAATATTTTAACTAATCCCTATTTTTGCATTGTGAATTTCTTTAACCGCAGTTGATAATTTTTTGTAGGGATATTATATAGTCCCCAGTTCAATATCTATCTAGCTACTAACATCAACATAGAAATTAGATGAACGACAAATTTTTAAGGGAATAATATCTGGTAACTCTAAAGTATAAGAAATCTAACTTTTTTGACACTCTTCAATGCATTAATCAATAAAAGAAAATAATCATTTTTATAGTGGAAAATAAATTAAGATTACAAGTTGTCAACATCAAGAAATAGACTCACATTTTGACATTTAAGGCAAGCTGTCTAGTTAAGGCATAGTTAGCATTTAACATTACTAATTAATGAAAATTTGTGTTTATTATTATTATATCTGACTTTATTTTAATAAGTAATTCATTTATTATAATAATTAAACAATATTTGTATAAAATATTTTTTCTAATTTTCTGTCAAAAAAATCACTTCATTTGGAACATTAAAGTTTTGAAGTCATCTCATTTTCAAAATTTGAATATGTTTGCCTCTAATTGTTGATAAATTTGAATTCTATATCCTGTTTATTATTTTTATTATTCTCATAAGGCTATTCTTTTGAATTGTTCTATATTTTAGCATTTTCTACTTTGTTTTGCAATAATCTTTGTTAATTCATTATATATTGACCATTCATTAAATCAAATTTTACGCATTCTAATTTATAAATTCAATATCCATTAACATTTAAAGAGGATTAATCCATAATTTATTGATATAGTTTAATTTTGATTTCTATAGATTATTTGTTTTTAATGGATTAGTAACAATTACTTCAAAAAAAGTTGTTAAAGGTTTTAAAGTTTTGATTGCCCATCATTTATTGTTTGAAATGAATAATTATTTTTTTAAAAATATATTATATAATGAGCTAATTCCATTACACTAAGCTGAATTCGAAATTTTACAATAACTTAGTAAAAGAATGCAAACAAAAATAGCCCTTTTTATCATAATTATGGTAAAAATGCTGATTGTTTTTGGCATAATATTCTTTCTATTTTTAATCTTTTAGATTGTATTCATCGTTAATATAATAAATATTTAGCTAATATACTAAGAATATTAATATTTCTATTAAAGTTTATTAATTAATATTTTAATATAGATTCCTCTAAATAAAAAATTTAATTAACGATGGAAAAATTTGAGTGAAAATTTTTATAAACCATTTCCTTTTTATTTTCTAAATAATTTTTTATTTTGAAATATATATAATCTCTATTTAAATATAAATTAAGCTTTTTAATATAATTTTAGTTTATTGATTATTTTAAAGTAAGAAAGTCTGATTTGCAAATTATAAATAAAATATCATTTTAATTGATCATATTTATAGAATTCAAAACTTATTCGTATTAGATAATAGTATTTTATATTTTGATCTATTAATATTTCCATGATTATAATCAAATATTAATATTAAATCTCTAAATATAAACTCAAAGTATAAATTTAAATTTATCCTTATATATTTATTGATATTATATTGTAGTATTAAATCATCAATGGTAAATTAAATTATTCTAAAATATAAATGTATTCTAAGAATATTGTATAAATAAAAATTAGAAATTTTTAATTAGATATTTGTATTTATTGAGTTGACTTCTGTTTCAAGAAAGAAGGGGTTTTTGTCAAGGGAGTTAAGGGTATCTGGGTCTAGATAGAAAAAAAGAAAGAATTTTGGTGTATATGGCATATAAATTGATTAAAAATATAGATTATATTATAATTCGATTATTCTAAATAGCACAATAATTTAATCCTCATTTTATCTCATAATTCTTTGATTAAAAATAATAATCTTTTTAATATATTCTAAGACAAAAAGATTTAATTAGTTTCAATGACAAAAGCATTAAAAGTATAAATAATTAAAATATATTTAAGTATATTTTTCTTCAATAGTAAATAATAATCATTAATCCTCTTAAAAAATTCGATTAAATAATGTTTAAGTTTAAGCACTCCTATATTTATTTTGCTATTTATTGTTCCCTTTTTAAACTTTTTGCATAATTCCATTATATTTTTCAAGAATGTGCTGTTGCTTATATATTGATAATTTACCAATATTTTCTTAGGCTGTTGATTCATATAAAATTAAAAATATATAATTTATTAATTTCATCATATTAAAGTTTCGACAATTAGCATTTATTTTAGAAGTCAATAGTTTAACTACTTAGCTTTTATTCATTTTAATTCTTTAAAGTTTTATATTATCTTGGAAATTTGTTGAGCATCCTGATTAGTAATTCTTTTCTTTTAGTACCAATAAATTAATGTAAAATAGTTTAACCAGTTAATTGATTATTGTGATCATTATTACTCTTTGGTATTTATAAGTCCTAAAATTAGCATTAAACGTTTAAAAGCCAGTGCTTGTAGAATAAGCTTTAATCTATTATTCATATTATAAATAATATTTTTCATATCTTAAATGAAAATAAAATAAATAAATTAGTTTTAGAATCTTCATTTAAATAGTTCTTTCTATTTCTGTATAAACACTTAATTTTGTTCCAAAAATAAAGAATATTTAAAAAAAAGAGATAAAATAAATATAATTTTATAAGGATAATCTATAATATAATAAAGATTTTGGCTATTGACTTCACCATTCGACATATGGAGTCAGGACAAACCACATGACGTCAGGGTAAGAGCTGGTTAGTGACGTCTGGGCTTGGTACATGACGTCACGACTCGGTAAATGATAAAAAATAAATAGTATTTATTATCATGGATTAATTTATCATCAAATTATATAATCTAAGTACAATTTTAGTTTTCGCTTTTAATATTCAATTTTGCCAAATATGCATTATATTAAGAAAAGGTTTTGAATCAACATTTTCTAAATTATAGTTTTATAATTCCAATTATGTTTTTTAAGCTTTTATTTATATATTTAAAGCATATCTTCTAAAATATAAAATATTAATAGAACTATTATAATCAATTTTAAAGTCTTACATTATATTTTTTATAAAATGATTTTTGGCTATTTATTAAGTATAATACTAATATTATTGTAATTTATGAAATTCTTTATAGGATTTATATCTTTAAATTCTAAATTGAAAATAACAAATTTTAATTTTAAAACAATTTATAGGTGTAAGTTGTGCATAGAATCATTTTTTTAAATTATGTAAAAATTTATAAATGCACATGCCAAATAATGTAACCCATTACATATAATATTATATTTGAAATCCTTAGGATAAAAAATATATTTATTTACATATTGATTTTTTCATAGTAAAATTAATTTTCGAATTTATTTAATTAAGTAAAATTATATTTTTTTATTGTGATTTATAAATATAATGTGTATTAAGCAAAAATATTTTTGAAAATAAATATTATAGCGGATAATTTAGTCTCTAGTACAGCATTTTTTCTTTTCTCTCGAAAACTTATATTTATTTTTATTTAAAATCACTATTTAATTTTCATCCTATTTAATTAGGTGCTGCAAATAATTAAAAATTAATATTCTTTGTCAAATTTGTGGAACTCATTTATTGTAATGAATTATAAATTATGATATTATTCAAATATTTAATCTAATTTTGAAGGCAATCTTCAAGAGATTTAATGGATGCATAGAGTAGTGGAAGACTTTATAATGATCTACTTAAATTAAAAAAAGTACGTAAAATATAAAATTTATACTATTTCAAATGAGAAAATCTTGTAATTTTAAATATATAAATTATGTGTTGAATCTTAGATAAGAAAGCTATTTAAATTTAAAAAAGAAAACTATGTTACCGTTCAAAAACTATTATCCTTTTATTAAATCTTGTGAATATATAAAAAATAATATTTTCAAATTCTTAATCGATCGAGTTTAAAATTTGAAACCCCAAATTTTATCATAAACAGATTATGATAAGTTCGTAAAATTTAAAACACATGCAGTTTAATAAATTAATTTAAAATTATACCTTTAATAAAGTTCCTCCACCTATTTATTAACGGAATTAATACGATCTATTATGATTTAAGTAAATATATTAAAATTACTAAATTGTCAAGGTAGACAAAAATTTTGATAATTTAATTTTACTATAACTCTTTTATATATTAAATTGTAAGAAAATTTGACTAAGTGTAAAATTCATGTAAATTAAATTTTAATTATATTTTACAAAAAAAAGTTGCTTTTACAATACTCTAAAGTATATTCCTAAAATTTTTGTTCAAACAAAAATGATTAATTTGATATCAAATTTCTAATATTAAAAGAGAAATCTGTCTATGCATATTTTATTTATACAACATTTAATAAAAATTCAAAATAAAATTCAATCAATAACAATTTCATATTATTTAAAAATAGTTTTGGTATTTATGAACATATTTATTAAAATTCATTAATGCTGTAATAAATTAAGTAGAATCTTATAAAAAAAAGGTTTATTAAGGATCTATGTAATTTATTATTAAAAATCTTCATATCTTTCAACATTAATTAATTTAATAGTCTTAAATTAATATAATATTAAAAGCGAAAACTAAAATTGTACTTAGATTATATAATTTGATGATAAATTAATCCATGATAATAAATACTATTTATTTTCATCATTTACCGAGTCGTGACGTCATGTACCAAGCCCGGACGTCACTGGCTAGCTCTAATGTTATGTGTATACTCTTGACGTCATGTGTCGAATGGTAGCGTCAGGTACCGAGCGCTGACGTCATGTGTCGAATGGTGACGTCAATAGCCAAAATTTTTATTAGATTATAGATTATTTTAAATACTATATACAACTAGAATATTTTTAAATGAAGATTCCTTAATAACCTCAAATAGAAAGAGAATCTTAAAAGCGCCATTATTCTTTATTATTTAAATAAAAACTTCCTAATCAAAAGTAATTTTAATTATAAATTAATTTTAATATTATTACTTACTTGTTTACTTAATGAGGGAGTTATAAATTATAAATATTTTAAATTTATGAGATGTTATAAATTTAATTGTAATTAAAATAAATTATTAAGACATTTTATTCATTTTCATTTTTAGATATTTAACATCATTCACAATAAGATTTTAACAAGACTTAACTATTTAATGAATTTTATTTTTTTCTCTTTTATAATTTCTCTTAAATATGACCTGGTTAATCTTGCTATTGAATAATAATTAAAAAATATTAACAAAAATTTTTCACGTTTAAGGTCTTGGTTTATTTAGCTTAATATTCAAATTAGTTTTTAAAAGTATAAGCGTAGTTTGATTAATCTTAGTCATGATTCAGTAAAAATAAAAGGTATTTTTAAGTCAAAAATCTAATTATACAAATATATATATATATGTTCCTTTTAGATTAATTATACAAATCTAGATAAAATAAAACATGATGATGATGATAATTTTAGGCAAGGTGAATATGAAAACTAGAAATAAAGTCTCTAGTATTAAATAAATATTATTATTGTTGTAGTTGTTATTGCTATAATTATAGAGCGTATATATATATTGATTAGTTGTGCTTAGTACTTAGAGTGATGTTATTGCCTAAAATAAATGTCTTTTGGGTCATTTATCTCTGGTCCATTTTCAGCTTGGAGAGCGAATTAGGCCGTTAGGACCTTTTTGCCTCTAATAGAGTACTCTTTGGGGTCTTGTCCCTTGTCATCTGGTCCCACTTCCCACATCCCTGGGCGCGGCATAAAAAGTATCTCTGGGGGGATGTCCCTTGCTTTGACAGGCCAGCATGCCAACAACCAAAGCCTGATCTCTTTTTTATTTTTTCGCTTCTTTTTTTTAGATGTTTTATATTCAGTTTTTTCATCTATGTGATCTGGTTCAAGTGCATATTCATAGATATCAGTTCATCATCTTTTCCAACAATAACAATAATAATTATTAAATTATGAATAGATTCTAAAATATTTAATAATTACAATTGAAAAATGCAATGTTTAGTTTTAATATCGATTCATGTACAAATATATAGATTAATTTGTATATAAAAAATAAATAGAAAATTATTTATTTTTTATTTTTTTAATGCATTTACAGAATTTACGATAATTGATTTTAAGCAGCTCAACTAATTATAAATCAAAATTTTAAATAAATTTAAGTGAAGAAATCATATTTAAATGTTTATATAGAATATTATTTTTATTTAATAAATAATAAAGCTTAAAAAGAGTTGTTTAAACTAAGACAGATTCTTAAATGAATTGGATTTCAGTTTTGATATTTTATATTTAATTAAAAAAATCATATGTAAGTTATTTAAATGTAAAGTTATCTCTTTTTTGAAAATTAATAATCTTTTTGAAAAATTATTTAAGTATCTTAAATTATATAAGCAATTCTCCTTCTAATTTATATATAACTTGAATATACATTTCAATTAATTTTTGAATAAAAAAATGATTTTAAAGGAATATATCAATCATTGAAATTCAATAACATTTCTTTTCCATATGATAAATTTGCTTTTTGAAGTTATTAAAGGTAAAAAAATAAATTTTATGCCCTTTTTTAAATTTAAAATCAGAGAAAGCATCCTGATTATGCGAGATTTTTCTTATAAATCAAGAAATCAAATTATTAAAATCATTATTTGATAGAATATGTAATAATATCAAAATCAATCTTTTGTTTCTTTGAGTAAAGATTGCAGTTTGAGTTAAAATATATTATATTATCTCTCTGAGTCAATATTAAGATTTATCATTAAATCTCTTTAAATATCTTATTGAGAAGTATTTAAGTCTTAGCAGCATTTTATTAAATTTGTTTTTTGCTAGATTTTTAGAATTATTTTTGCTATAGATCATTATTTTTCTTGAGAGTTTTTTCGTACTGGTTTGTTATAAATTAATTAGATTTTTATATGACTGTAGATTCATAAAATTTATTAAAAACTAATTTACAAATTCAGTAAAATCTTCAATTTAGCGTTATGGTGAAAAATAGTTATTCTAGAAGTCTTTTGTATAATTAATCACTCTTTTGTTATATTGATTCTAAAAAGCAAAACTTTTATGTGCAAAGTTGTTTTATATTGGAGATTTACCCAAAATCTTGTTAAGTGATTCTTTACTTTTAGAACCAATAAAAATTATAAAATATTTAACCAGTTGATTGATTATCCTAGTTATTTATAATATTTTTGGGTATTTTAAATGATGAACTAAAGTTAGCATTATACAATTAGAAAACGTTGATTGCTGATTGTGCTTTTGAATTAATTTTATCATTCTAATTATGTTTCGAGAATATTATTTCATTATTGTTGTTGTTTGAATAATATTTAACAGATTCCTTGTGTTTTTAGAGTGAACTTGATTGTTACTTTTATTTTTTAGAATAATTCAAGCAAATTTTGTTGTAGTTATAATCATTTTTGATGTGATTAGGTAAATTACTTACAAATTTAGAAGATAATATTTTAAAAATCTATGCATTCTTTTTATCTAACAAGTTGAGTCGTGAAAGATAATAAAAGGTAATATAAATAAATTTTATTTATTGCTAATATAAACAGTGACCAAGCGAGAGTGATATGAACTTTGATCTTCAGGACTATCAAGGACAAAGGCAAATACATAATGACTTTTAGTTATTTAGTCAGAAACCTAATTCTATTTTTAGATTAACTAAAATTATTTATTCTAAAACTGGAAATTTACTAATTAGCTGGACTCCACTATCTAAAGAAAGAAAAGACTTAGGTTAATATTTGTTCTAACCGAGATACCCCTCCCCACCCCCTCCCCACCCTTGACCGAGATACCCCTCCCCATACCCCCCTCCCCACCACCAACCTATTTTATAATAAAATAATATAATAATTTATAAAATCTTTTATAAATGAGAATTTTATAAATTATATTGATTGAATAATTATTTTTATTTATAATTAAAGCTTAATAAATTTAATTATATTTAAATTAATACTAATGATTAATTTATAAAATTCTCATTTATAAAAGATTTTATAAATTATTATATTATTTTATTATAAAATAGGTTGGGGGTGGGGAGGGGGTATGGGGAGGGGTATCTCGGTTAAGGGTGGGAGGGGGGTGGGGAGGGGTATCTCGGTTAGAAGAAATATTCCTAATAAACCTAATGCCATTTTTTAATAATTTATGGCCCCTATTTAACATGTATATTTTAGCAATAAATAAAACTGATTATTATATAATTTAGATCTCTAATTAAATTTTAATCTCTTTTTTAATATCCCTTGCCTTAAGCGATTTACTTACTCACAGATTTAAATAAATATTTGTTTATATAATAAAATTATAAGATAATTATAACAAAGCAGTGCTACTTTAATTTACTAATTTTATTACAGAAATTTAATTAAGGTTATTTTTTAAAAATATTCATCCACATAATTATGAGAATTATACAAATTTTATTGATTTTCATGTAGGTAAACACTTATATCTCTAGATTTAGAATGTTCTTCATTTGACTCTTCTTACTATTTTACTCCTAAGTAATTTGAGAAATTTTGCAATTCGTTGTTTATGATATCTTTTTATGGTAGTTTTTATTGATAAAAATTATTAAGTAAAACCTTAAAGATTAATGAATAAGTTGTTAGCAGTATTATACATTAAATTCAAAGAAAAAATTTAATAATCAAACATTGATTTTATAATTAATGCAGAATTAATGAATATTTTTTCAAAATATAAATGTTCAATTATTTGAAGCTTAAACTATAAAATTAAGCAGTAATTCCCTCCCCTTTTTCTATATGATTATCCGACTCTTTAAGTTTTTATTGAGATTGAGCTATATTCATCTAATCAGTACACTCTTCTTAAAATTTATTTCCAATAAATGACAATTTCTGCAAATTTGCACGATTATTAGTTTATGATTTACCAAGTGGAGATACATTTGGGGAGCTAATCATGCTGTTTTTTGCAGATATGGTTTTTTACCTTGAGATTCTATATGAAACTTGCAACTCTTTTAGTAAATTGATTTTTCCTCGGACTATTCTAAATAAAATAGGAGCCATTTTAGAAATCCAATAGAGCACAAATGAACAATTGATTAAAATTAAGAGTAAAATGTTATATAACTATATTATTAGCGGTAATTACGGTAAAAATTCATTTAAAAAATTAGATTTACTAAATAACCAATTAATTGATGCTTACTATCTTTTAATTAAAAATAAAACTTGTAATTTATAAGATTGATTATCAAGATAGTTGAGAATAAAAGTGTCACAGTTATCTAATTATCTTTATTTGTTTTTTCAAGAAAAAATATTCCAAATATGATTGTTGAAGAAGTAGTTAGAGAAGCAAACGAGTCCATTGAGTTTAGGTATTTACTTTCGTAAGGTTAAATTATTCTTACCATTTATAGATAGAAATATATTACAAAGATGCAAATTACAGCCTATAATAATTATATTAAAGTTAACATGTGCTAATCTTACATAGAGTTGCTTTTTAAATTTTGATAGAGAAACAGTTATAGCTATATAAATTATCCTTCTTATGTTAATTACCCCAATCAAAACGCATGAAATTTCCTTCATAGTTTATATAATTTTGAGATAAAAATAATAATAAAAATTATTTTATAGTTATTTTAGGGTTACGAAAAGTTTTGATGTTAAGAAATTTAAAATAAAAATGTAATCGGTTGTGACATTTTTTTAATTAAATTATACTTTAATACCATCAAATACATAGTGTTATGTTGCATTTTTCTGAAATAAACTCAACACGTATAAAAATTTATAGTAAAGATTTTGCTTATTATATTCGTTAAGTAAAAATGCAATACTTATAGTAAAATTTTGGAACAGTTATTCCTCTTTGAAGTTATTAATATTTATTCTAAACGAGACACCCTTATTCGAGAGACCCCTTCTCCACCATAAATTGAAATACTCCTTCCCACCCTTTAATCTGAGTCACCTATCACCACTCTTTAAATTACTATTTTTATGAATTATTTTCATCATTTGAATCTAACTTAATTATGACTTTCTTGGTTATATTATAAAAGTTATTTATTAAATTCACAAAATCCGTTACCTTTTTTTTATACAAGATCCTATATGAATAGATCTCATATTCAAATTTTAAAATAATTTCTTTATAAACATAATATTGACAACTATGCATTAATATTTTTAAAAATTATAAATATTTTAAATCAACTACATACATTCAAAACACCAAAACCCCTTATTGAGGTTTATAAGTGCTTTGATCTGTAGGGAATTTGTTAGGGGTTGGGGATATTAATAGATTTAAATAGGAAATATATAGTAAATGTATTTAATTTAATCACTCAAAATGCACTTTCGGATCATGTGGGATATGTCTAAAGTTTATCTTGCTTAATCACAACTCTATCTGCTTAATTGATATGACTGATCATGAGTTTGGTTTTCTTATTATTTACTCTGCCATTTGTTTCATTGATTAAGAGACTCTGGTTTTGTTTATAAACTACATTATTATTTGCTTAGCATCTTTCTCGCACCTTGTAGCGTAGTAATCGTTGCAAGCATATTGTACTCTATTATTATTGCTGCTAAAGCCCACACATCCCACTAAAAATCACCATCTCCAGTCTTCTCTCTTTGAATAATAGCCTGGAGTTCCCATAACACTTCCGAGTTTTGATACTTCCACTCTTAAGGAGAACAGCATCTAACTTGATTAAGTATTTACACTCTTTAAACTTAGCCTGAGGGAGGACTTAATACTCATTAGTAAACTCAATATAATATTTATCATTACTATAGAGATAGTTGAAAGGGTATACCTTGTAAGCATACTGATGATCCTTAATAACCTTTTTCTCTTAGGAGTCCTCTAGAATTAGGTAGTTTTAGAGAGAAATATCTAAATCAATCTATGCAAATACTAGAATTTTCTTGTATTATATTTTAATCATGATTTTAGTGGGCTCTGATGCTAAGAAGTTGAGTGCTATCCTCACATACTCTGATTCACTTGCTTGTTAAAGTTCCTGAACTTAAAGAGGCTCCCTTGCTTTTCTATTGTAGAGAAACTTCAGTTGAGTGTCTTAATCTTCAACTTCTATTTCTTTCTTGAGGGCTTTTAAAATATGCTTCTTTAAGTCTCTTGTATAAGAGTACTGTTTATGGCACTCAAAGCAATCATACTTTCCATAAACTTTGTCATGTTTTAAGTATACAAAAGACTTAGCTTCCTTATGGACCTTAATATGTCTATACCAGCTTGATTTATGAGCTAAATCTCTCTCACAAAGCTCAAATAAATAAACTTCAACTTCTTCTACTAACATTGAAATTTCATTTCTAACTTTTTCCTCCTGTCTGTCTCCCACACGCTTGTTTGCCATATTTTCTATTTTTAATTTCTATTTTAATAACAGAGACCTCAAGTGATAGCTCTGGTAGTTCTTTATGAGAGCTCATCTCACAGCTCTCACACTTTTTATTGCTGCCAAAGGTAAGTCTTATTTAGTTTGATGGAAGTGCTGTTGTTTTTCTTAAAATAATAGCTCTCATATTTAAATTTGAATTTAAAATTATGAAACTGCCTCTATAGCTTTGCAACCCTTTAATTTTTAAGGAAGAAAAATGAGCACTAAGAGACGAACCAGCTCTAAATATGGATGAGAAAGTAACCATTTTTACTATCAATAATAAGTTTATTACAGCACGTACCTATTTAAGAGGTGCACCTAATTAAGTTTGTACTGCTTTAGAAGGTATTTTATAATTTTATGATTAAAATTAGGGTGCTCCTAATTAAGTACTAGAATTAATTAAAGTTCCTAATTTAGTAATTGAATTTTAGTAGCTACTACTAATTAAGTACATTAAGTACGTACCATTTTTAATTTAATAATATGGAACTATTACAGTAGAAATTGATATCAATCTCTCAAGTTTGAAACCAGTTCTCATAACCTTCTCCATATCCTACTTAGAGGTTGACATCCTATAGGATGCCCATATTTTATAGTAATTATCACAGACGTATATAATTGAAATCTATAATCTTAAATCTGAATATCATTTATTAGATCTATAAACAAGATGGAGTCAGTGAATGATCAATGAAAAGAGTGCAAGCACAAGAATTGATTTAAAGATTTATAAGCAAGGAGGATTTGCATCGCTACCTGGTGCAGCATGGTAATGAACTCATAGTAACTTATCTTGATTATGTAGTTGGTTTGTTCTGCCAACGATGGAAGGTACTAAAATATCATTTCTAAGAGCGATTCTCTGCGAAGAGAAGAAAGCATTGAAAACTTAAGATGTAAAGTTTGCAGAGATTCCAAACTATCCACTAACTTATATGATGATGCTATGAATGACCCAGAAGTTTTGCAGTACCTGTCTACTAAGAAGCAGTTGTCAAAAATTCCTGATAGAAACTATTTCTTTGGCATACTTGCAAAAATTAAAGGAGATTACTTGAGAAAAAAAATTATTCAGGAATCTTATAAGAAAAGGTACAGCATCTCTTCAAAAGATAAAGACAAACAAGGGATAAATGAGAGCTGGCTATCAGAGCTGCAGAAGCACCCTTATATTTCAAGTAAGATTTGTAGCTTAACTCTTTAGAAAAATCTGATACTGGCATCTTCTTGATGAAGGAATAGAGCAAGCTTCACAGAGAGCGAAAGTCGCAGACAAAGTATGAAGTCAGCAAGAGACTTTATTCAAATATTCAGCCACCAGAGTCAATGAACATAGATGCTGGAGCTGGCAGTAAGAGAAGAAACTTAGGTGGAGGGAAGCAAGAAGTAGAAGAAAAGAAAGAGAAGCCAGCTCCCTCTAAAGAATTTTAAATGTGACTTATATATTCATTAACTTAACTACAAAACTTATTTATATACATTCACTCTCCCTTCTTTAGCACACTTTTAAGCCAACAAATTATCTACTCTCTTCGCTGAGCTTTTAATAAAGTCTACTGTATCGATAGGTAGGTCATGCATTAGATGGTATAGCAGCAGTTTCTTATAATGACCTTTTAGTATACCCCAGTAGAATTCAATTCCATTAAACTATGGGCTGTAAGGCACGTTGAACACTGGCGTTATTCTAAGTTGTTCATAACTCTTCCTTGTATCTTTAGTCTTATGAGCAGAAAGATTATCAACAAACAGTTTAATCTCTTATTCAGGGTACTTCTCTCTCAGCTGTTCTAAGAACTTGATATACTGCTTTGTATAAATAGAGCGAGGATGAATTACATAAGTCTCTAAACCAGTATCCTTGCTAATTACTCCAAGAATCGCCATCGTTTATACCTTGAACTTCTAATCATATACTTCTATATTACTATGTCTCTTATACCATTATTTCTAGATTAAAGTGTTGAAGGTAAACACAGCCTCGTCAGCATGTCTAAACTTTATATTATTTTATTGAGCTCTTTGCATTTAATTATAAATATAATTTAAGTTGTTGTTGCAAAATGGCAGAGTGAAATCAATTACTCTCTTGATACGATTTACACATTTGTAAGATATACCATTTCGTTTATAAATGATTAAAACAGACTATGCAAAGACTTTCAACTCAAGGAACTAGCGATGAAATTTAAGAGCTCGTTGGTCGAGAGAGAAGTGAGCACAATACTTCAATTATTTTTCATTAATTAGATAATCAATCTTCTTCTATAGAAACTTTGATTTCCTCTGAGGCTTAGAATTCAGCTATTATTGCTTTAGTTATACTGTTATAAGGCAGTGAGAGCGAACAGTTGATGAACTTCGCTTTAAGAGTAGTGCTATTGACTTATAATTCAGCACTTGTTTGATTTATTCACTGTATATATCACATCAATATTGCAGTTTAAATACTAAATCTATATAATATTCATCATAAATAGATCCCTAAAGCATGCTATTTTTGTCTCGCAATTAATTAATATCCCCAACCCCTAACAAATTCCGTCCAGATCAAAGCACTTATAAACCTCAATAAGGGGTTTTGGGGTTTTGAATGTATGTAGTTGATTTAAAATATTTATAATTTTTTTAAAAAATTAATGCATAGTTGTCAATATTATGTTTATAAAGAAATTATTTTAAAATTTGAATATGAGATCTATTCATATAGGATCTTTTATTAAAAAAAGGTCAACGGATTTCGTGAATTTAATAAATAACTTTTATAATATAACCAAGAAAGTCATAATTAAGTTAGATTCAAATGATGAAAAAAATTCATAAAAATAGTTTTTTAAAGAGTGGTGATAGGTGACTCAGATTAAAGATTGGGGAATTGGTATTTCGATTTAGGGTAGGGGACGATGTCTCGTTTAGAACAAACATTTACTCTCACAATTTAAAATTATTTATTCTTTTTTTTTATACTTAAACCTTAATGAATTTTAGCCAGATTTATGATTCTCTTCTATTATTTTTCTATTTTAATCTCTAAATACTAAATTAAATTTCCATATATTTTATGATTTAATTCTAAATAAGTTATTTTTATAAATGAAACTAAAAGCTTAATGCTATTTTTTTCTAATTACAATAGTTGCATCTGATTAAAAAGATTATTGATGCTTATGGAGACATATGGAAGTTTTTCTCTAAAATCTCCATTTTTTAAATAATTAAATTTATTTAAAATATATTTAAGTTTTCAATTATTAAATCTAAACTTCATATTGTTATTATGATCTTCTTGAGTCATCGTTTAAAACAGTGTCTCTCAAGAATTTAAAATATCAACATTTTTTAACATCATTTTTGTCAATATTTTTCCTTTTTTTCAAATAAATTTCTCGATATCTAAAAGGAAATACGATACTTCCTAATAGAATTAGAACATTTTCTATCTTTATTTAAAATATCAATTTTTACAATTAAGTTAAATTAAGGAATCCTAATAAGGCACCCTAAAAATCCTAACAGATTTATGAGTATATCTTTAAGGGTGTAATTAAGTTAAATAAGAAGAAAAAAATATAATATTAGAGAAGTTAATATATGATTATTTTTAACAATGACTTATTTATGCTTTAAAAATTTAAAAAATCCTCGAGACTGTTTTAATCGATGACTTCGAAGATAAAAAGTTTAAATTAACATAAAATCTAGCTTCAAAGCTATCATAATTATAATATCTCAATGAAACGTAAAACACTATAGGTTAAAGCAGCTGCAGCAAAAGTGTGTCTGGCTGCAACTATTATAAATAGTTTAAGATATCATTAAATAATAACTTTACTATAATATTTCAATATTTGGATTTTATTGACTTCTTCATATTTTTTTTTCTATAAAGATTTTTTTTGATAATTAATAGGCATACTTGATATTATTATATATTTTACTGCATATTAACTTTGAGGTCTTTGTATAAATATAGGCTCTGTTAATAAATATATTTTCAAATTTGCAACTAAAATTTGAAATATAATCTTTTGTTGTATTTATTTATATCTATCAAATTTCATCTGTAATTTAATTAGAATTGGTAAAGTTTGATAAATATATTTATAGATATTTCTCTTTATTGATAAACTTTATAAATAATTGTGCCATTTGTTTGGCCTGATGCGTTATGCATTTATTCTATATAACTGTAAATATTAGTTTCTTTTTTAAATCAAAATTAATTAGAAGGCCTAATTTTTGCATACTTTCTGGTCTCTACAAAAAATTGATATACACCTTTTCTATTAAAATTAGAAAACACAAAATAAAAAAATAATAATACAATCAAGCAAGCAAGTTATACTATATTTTAATCAACATTTTTTTCATTTTTTATACTTTGAAGATAGATAAAATATAAAATTCTTTAAGATAGTGTGATTATTTAAATGGCAATTTTTAAAGTTAATTTAAATCAAAAATTTCTTCATGAACTTTAATATAATATATCCTAAACTTGAAGGTAGAAAGAAATATATTACTGAATTGAACATCCTTATACCATAGTTATGATAATAAATATGGTCCTGATATAAATTAGAGGAATTTAAGGCTTAAAATTAAGTTGTTATCAGTCATTTTTTTAAAAAAAAAACTGGCCCAATTGTAGAAAGATTTCTTGAAATGATTATAGACTTATAATATAAATTATCTTTAAGTAAGTTACAAGAATCGACATAAAACCCCTTGTTTCAAATAGGACAAGAATAGGGCGTTAAGAACAAATATATCATGATTAATTGCTAAATAAAATTAATTAGAATAATATATTCATTAAAGATTGATAACTATTTAGAAATTGGAACTGATTCCAGAAATATTAAAAAACATTAGCAGGATCATTAAACTTTATAAAGAAAAACATCTCTACCAGTTAAATTTTATTTTAAACATCTCTCAAATATTTAAGCAAAAATGATCCCTTTATCACCTCTACCTTCATATTACATGTCAAAAATTCATTTTGTTCTTCATTTCTATCTTATATACTCTTATTTTTTGTCTTATTTAATTTATGGGGTTTTCCCTAATTCTTTACCTTTATTAAACCGATATAACTAAAATTATGAACATACAATAAAACTTCAATATTCTCACTTAGATATAGTAATATTATAGCCATAAACCCTAATAATATTAAAACAATTAAAGAGATTTAGGTATTGAATCTACCAGTAGAAAGTATTGTCTTTAAATCCAATATAGTAAAGCCCATACTATTTGATTACATTAACATCATTTAATCTTTTCTTATTTCTATTTAACGCAATTATGATGAAAAGGGGATAGCCAATGACCCAAATTATGATCACAGGTAGAGTGAAGTAGTAAATGTAAAAATAGTGATCACTGCTCCAACACTCAATATCAAAATCCTTGTTCAGGTAAGAAACACCTTCAATTGTAATGCAGTTGAACATACCAAATGTATAAGTGGAAATAGTGGGATAAACTAGAAAGATAAATACCATAGTAGTTATCAAAGTGTTTGAAAATGGGCTACCAGAGAATCTTTGTTTAGAGAACATGCTTAGTATTATGATCTCAATTATAATTTAGAAATATATTTATATTATAGCTTGTAAAAACAGAATGATAACGAAAATACAAAAAAAGGAAGAAATGAAAAAAATATCATTCCAAAAACATATTTGCTGAATTCATCAAAAGATGATGTTGATTCTAATTTATAATTATATTTAATTTTGATTGAAATAAGCAATTGACCTTTATGAAACTCTGATTGCAATAAATATAATAAAAATTTCTATTTTTGCTACTACTTATAGCAGTGAAATTTTGAAAGAACTATTTTAATATTTCAGGCCATTCCAAATTTAAGTCAAAAGCCATCATGAGCTCTTAGAAGTAATTAGTTAAGATTCTCAATAGAACTATAATAAATTTAAAATTTTAACTGAATGTTCCTTTTTTCTGCTTGGATTCTTTATTAGCATCCTAAATAAATGTTAGAATTAGTAAATCTATTTACATGAGAAGTATAATAAAATATAGGCCTAATGCACAAAATATGGCTATCATAATAAAAATCTCCTCCAAAAGCGATCCACATTCTTAGCATTAATCCTAACCAACTTTTGCAAAATATTTGCCATCATTTTTGTCCAATCCAGTGCATTGCTGGCATATTAAAAATAAAAAATTTCCTTTGTTTTTATATACAAATTTCTAATATTGGGCCTGTATATCCTTTCTCACAGTTCTAAATACCTCCAGATCTAATAATTTTTTTAAGTAGATAAAAATTTACAAACACGCTTTCGCATTAAAGCACTCGAAAATTGATTCTGAGTTATTTGAAGCTCTCCAAAATCCACTTAGAGGCTCAATACTTGATCCTCCATTACATAATGCATTAGAAGGACATCTTAAACAAGCTTTTTGATTTTCTTTAATAACAAAAGTTCCAAATCCACAAGTAATGCATCTATATTATTCTATTTAATTGATAATATACTTACAATCCATTTTAGAGAACTTCTCCAAGTTAGCATGGCAAAATATTTAAGATTTTTGAATCACCCAAAATCTACTAGTCTGTTAAACTTTGAATAGTTAGAATCATTTTAGATCCTGGTGCTCCCACTACAGATATTTAGGGAGCACCTACTCCATATTAAACTGTAAATATTTATTCTCCGACAACAGAAGCATTATAGAACTTTGATTAAATTGTTATTTAAGTTTCGAAGTCATCCTCAACTACCTGATTATCCTTATCTAGGATCATTATCTTAATTTCTTCTTATTTTATCATTTAAAAATAAATTAAATATGATAATCAAGATATTGTTTGCGATAGTAATAGCCTCTTAAGTTTAAAAGGATAACTTATACTTTTCGCCAGCTAAGTTTTAACCAAATTTTGCATAATTTTCTGAAAATACAACATCCTAAAATATCTTAGGTCTAACTAAGTTATAATTGATTGCCCCACCTTTAGAAACTGCATAATTTGTGATAAACTTGGAAGACTGTATCATACTGCTACTTTCTTTATGTGTATTATTCTCAGATTTTAGCTTCAAAAATAATGCTCCTCCAGAGTTCAATGCTTTATTTGAGATAAATGTAGAATTTTAAAATTAACATTTGTTTAATCTAGATACAAAGCTCCTCCTTAGAATGCTGTATTATTTTGAAAACTGCAATTTTAAATTTGAACTTAATAAATTGTTTAGCCTTAAGTATTTGATACAAATATTGCTCCACCAAGGAAATAAATTATTAAAAAATAAAGCATGTTAGATCCATATATATCATTAAATTTAGAGTTTAATATCTCAAACTAGCTATTGTAAGATTAAATAGCTAAGCCTCCTTTAATTTATGATTGTAATGTTAACAAATTGTCTTCTATATTTATATTTTATATAGTTGAATTTTTTAATGTAAGAATTGAATCTTATGTTATCAAAAATCTGTTATTACAATAATTTAATTTATAATGTGTTGATAAGTTATGTTTAAGTAATATGATTAAAATAATAACATATAAGTTATTGAACTTTGATTAATAATTATGAGAAAATAAAAATCTAATGGAAAAAGATTTAGTTTCATATTATTTTTTATAATAAAAATTATATGAAATGTTATAAAAATAGTTAAAATTTTAAATGTACTGATTCTTATTTTATAAAGTTTGTTTATTTCAGCCATTATTAGACCAAATATAATGATCTTAATTTTGTTTTATTAAATTTACAAAATTTATTTAATTTCAATTATATTTAAGCCTTAAATCTTGATATTCTATAAGTCTCCCTTTGAAAGAATTAAATTTATTAATCCATTTTTAAATGCTGTTTTTGAATTAGAAACAGATATGTTTGTGAACTGAAATATTATAAAATAATAAATATAGTTTAGGATAGCTAAATAAATCCATAATTCTATTAATTTATTGTGTTAATTTTTTCTAGTTTTAAGTTTTCTATTATTATAAAGATAAAATAGATTTAAAAAAGTTAACTTTAGAAAAATCTGATTATATATATATATTACTTATTCTTTATAGATTTAAAAATATATGCAAAAAAATTTGTTTGACGTAAATATAATCTTTAATACTAAAGAATGAAGATTCTAAGTCTTAAAAGCATAATATTTTGTTTTTACTTTGGGCAACTTTATGAAATAATATAAGAAATTACAAAAAATTAGTTTAAAGTGCTATTAAATGAGATCTTTATTATACTCTTTGGAGACATTTAAAAAAACAGTAATAAATTATGTAATTTACAATGGAACAACTTTTTGAATTTTATTTTCCAAAATGTTAGGTATTTTTTACAATACTACATTAGAAAATGAACTCTTTAATAGTTTAATCTTTGCTAGCATTAAATTGGTGTTATTTATTATCACTATTGATTAATCCTATGTGACAAAAATACTTTCTGAAAATTCCTCTTAATTTTGATAACTAGAAGCATTTTAACAATTAAAAGCTTACTTTGAAATATTGAAAAACATAGAATCATAAATCTCTAAGTTACTTTGACTTAGCATAGCAATGTTATTCACCTAGAGATTCTAAAATTAAGTTTATCTGAATCGCAATAAGGACCCTGCTTAAGCGTTGATAAATTACCTAATAAAATTAAGTTTAAAATAAAACTTACTTTGAATTGATGATATTTAGCTACATATTGATATGCATCTCAGACTTAATCAATTAAATTTATGTATCTTCAGATTATTAAGTTAAGTAAAGAGTTGTATTATTTAGAGTATTCGCTTCAAGGGAATTAAACAAGTAAAGGAATTAACCAGAAATCGCATAGTTGTCTTCAAATGTAGTATTGTGCGATTCTATAATCCCGTCATAAAATATAATTTAACAGATGTATTTTCATCCTTTCTCTATAATATAATACTAAAATATAAAGATAATATCATCAGCAACATAGGCAACTCCTCCTAATTGTGCACTGTTTTTAATCAAGAAACAATTTCTGAAAGTAGCTTTACTTTAGAGATGAGCATAAACAACACCCCCTTTAAAAGCCTTATTGTTAATAAATGAGCAATTATCAAAAGTGATCTGTGATTGCTTGATATCAGCAAAAGCCACACCCCCTCTTCCATTACTTGTATTGTTAACAAATGTAGAATTAATAGCATAAACTATTGCATTCTATTTCGTTTATATAATTGCATCATTAGTTCCTTAGTTGTTTATGAAATGACAATTTGAAATATAAACTATTTGAGGAACTTTTTTGTCCAAAATATTATTGCATCTGTAAATTTATTCTTGAAATTAATAAATTAAAATACAAACTCTTTATAGTAATCAACATCCATAGTATATCATAATCGATAAACTTTAATAATGATTAAGGATATACATATCATTAATCATATTTTAACTAATATTAGAATATATTTTGGTTAGACATGAATTTTTATTTTATTACTACCCTTAAAATTAAAAATAACTAAATTTATTATTAAATTGAAGTTAATTTATACGCAACTTTTTGAGAAAAAAACCCATGAATAGTATCATAACGTATTTTATTTTTAATTCATATTAGTTGATTTTATTATAACTTTAAAAAGTTTAATATGCAGACAAATTAAATATATAAAATAAAATAATTCAAAGATAATTGTCGGACCTACTGTACAGATGGTTGGTTGACTTACTAATTCTAATAGGGTAAGGGGTTAGAAACCCAGGGTTCACTGATATTTGTACCTGGTAAAAAGCACGGGATACTCTTCCGGAGCCTTTATGACGTTCAATGGCAGCATATGACCCAGCCAGGAAATTCGGTGTGACAAAATAAGAGAAAGGACACGTGTTTAGATTTTGTCGAGTTTGGTGGGTGACCACACATGATTCTTCTAGATGAAGGTGGGAGGGAGACTTACCTTCAGTATTATTTCCCCTTAAAATTAATTTCCTAACAATTTAACTAACTAAATAATATTCAAAGATGTAAAAGAATTATTTTTTCTTAGCCAACAATTAAGAAATTTGAATAATTTCTCAATTAATCAAATAAAATACTTTATACTTTAAAATGTATATTTTTATTTGCAAAACATTTTTATTGTTATTCAATTTATTTCTGGAGCCAGTTTTAATTTTTAATATGAATATTTTTCACAACTTTTCCAAATATATATTCCATTAGCTCTAGTAGGAAATAATTTAAGGGCATGGCTAGTATTGTTTGTAAAATTGTTGTTTAATAAGATTAGTTTTCCATTCATGTTAGATAAAATTACTGAATTATTTGTTGTTATGTTTTGGATTAGGCTGTTTCTCATTTCAAATAATCATGAAATAGATAAATCAATATATTATAATTTTCAAATGTAAAATTAGGGTGTTGAAATCTACCTAAGTATAAGACATCACTGTCTTATTAGATGTTAGTTATGAATACGTTTTATAAACTTATTTTAATTTGCTTTTCACCAAGATCATTTTTTTAATTATGTTAAAATATTAATTTTGGTGATTTTTTAGAAAAAATTTATTAAAGAATTAACATGACTAAAGACTTACAAAATATTTTTAAAAAAATCTTAGGCATCTTTTGAAATTTGAGAAATTATTAAAAACCTTAATTTTGAGTTTGAATAATTGACATTGCTAATATTCGTTTAAATATAGTTATAAATCTCTAAATTTAGATTTTCGATTGTTATTATAGAGTTTTGATCGTTTTTTACAATTGATCGAATTGAAAGAATTTGTGAATGAATTTAATTCTATAATTAATGTGCTCATAATAATGAAAGTTCCAATCGATCAAAATATCATGCCAATAAATACAATTTTAAATAATTAATTAGATGTTTTACAGGGTTTTTACTTTACCTCTTTTTGTTCTCGAGTATGATTAAAATTAAGTTGATATAAATTTGTCAATTCTTACAAAGACTAGGTATTAATGAAATTGTGTTAATCCATTCTTAGTAAACAATAATTTATTGATACTTAGTGATAAAATCAGATCTTAATATATAGAGCATATCCAAATTATATTTAATCATAAAAGATAAGTTTAAAATCAATTTAATTTTGGTACTATAGGATAAATTTCTTCAAAATTACTCTGTTCAATATTTAAATTTGCTATTGATGTCAAGTAATATATAATTTATAATTTATTTTTATGAATTTTATAATTTTAATAGTTTAGAATAAACTCGAGGAAGCTAAATTTATGATTAAAAAACATTATCTTACTAATATTAATGAATTATTTATTAAAAATGATTTCTCATTGCAATTAAAACATGTTAAGTTTATAAAATATAGAAGTATCAAAGTTTTGATCGATAATCAATTTTATAAATACATTTGCAATATTGGAAGCATTGATATTTTAAATAAGGACACTTTGAGCATTAGACACTGACAAAATCTTGTTCTGAGTCATTATTAAATCCTTAAACATATTATTCTCAAATAATACAGTGTTAATGTACTTTATCGTAAAGTAGGATTGCTATTGCAAATTATCTATAAATTTGTAAATATTTGTATATTACCTTAGAAGCTGTTATAAAACTCATTTTCAGAAATAATAGATAAAATTATTATAATGTAATAATATTAGTAGATTCACTGCCTGACTAAATTTAAAACTCATAAATATTAATTTAAGATAGAAAACTTTTAGTTTTAACATATATTAGATAATTTATAAAGTTTCTAAAATAATCTGAATTACAAAAATTGCAGTATCCTTAAATTATATAAAAAGTAAAAATAATCGATTTAACAAATTTTTTTAGAGTATTTAATTGACATCAAAGCATTTACTTTAATATTCTTAATATTGTAGAAATACATTTGAATTTGAAATAATAATTTAAAATTAATTTATTATAAATCAAAATTGATGCAGTTAAAGTTGACCAATTTAACTGCCACAATTTGGATTTCTAATTAATTTATTTTAAATTGTTATTCCAAATTCAAATGTAATTCTCCAATAGTATTATACCTGAAAGAGGTCACGCTATAAGGCGCACTTATTTCAATTATAGCATTTTAAAGGTTTGAGTCTGGATCCAAATATAATCCTTCAATTGTATTATTTTCAAAGATAATCTCAGTTTATTATAAATTTGAGCTCACATCTAATATTGGGCTTCTTATGACAAATTATTTGAAGATGTTATTTTTAACTGACACTTTAAATCTTATAGAAGGATCTGGAAAGTCTACATTCATTAAAATTTAATTTTATTTTAAAAATCTAGTAACATATAATATAATAATTAACACCAAGAGAGAGTTTAAAGGAGTTAGCAGTTCCTGATCCATCTGCAATGCCTGAACTATTTTATGTCGTGACAGTATTATTTTCAAAGATAAACATGTTTGGTTAAATATGGGCGCAAGCTGAAGAGGTAAACTAAAACCCAACCCATGATGCTGGAGATATCATATCAAATGTGTTGTTGATAAACTAAACATTTCCATAAGAAGCTAGAGCTGAGAGCCAAAAATAAAAATAAATTATATAAAGTTTTAAATCATATATAATTATACTCGTCATATGAATTTCCGTACCAGTAACTATTCATTACTTTGTAGGAGTTGATAAATTAAAATAATTTAGCTCTATTTAAATTAATATGAAATTTAAGTTTAATAGGTTTTGTTGGGTTGCAGGAAACAATCATAAAATATAAGTTGATACTAATTAATTATTATATATTGTTATTAAGTCTGGAGGGGAGGGGTTAATTTGGAAGAAATATTTTTGAACTTTTATGGATCTACCCTTTAAAATAAAATTTATGAAATTGCCAAATAATTTTTATCTTCTAAGTTATAAATGTAAAATAATTTGTAATATTTTGAAAGTTCAAGAAATGTTTCTTTTAATTCTTGAGATTAATTCTTTGCATTATGATGTCATATTATTTTTTTTCATTGGGTTACTATAGTATTTAATGAACAAAAAAATAAATTTTTGATTTATATAAAAATAGGATTTATTTCATGCTTAGACTTTAGTTTTTTGGGGGGGAAGTTTCCTGCCCCCAACATTTATGATAAATAATGAGAAAAATATATGATTGTAAGAATATAATTAAGATAAACACTAATACTTAATGTGATAATCAAAAATGAAAATCTTAAAAAAACAGTTTCATCTTTCCATTCACCTTCATAAACATCACCATCTGCGTGTATCAGTCTTTCCATTCCCTATCTTTGAGCTGCTCTGTGAAGTTTCTGTCTTCCGCTTTCTAAAGTCTTACCAAGTTAGACCTCTGTAAAAATTAAATTTTAGATATCTTTTTGTAACTTACATTTTTTGTGAGCGCACAGTCTCCACCAGAGTCAACATCTTTAGGTTTTCATTTTGTAATTCTTAATTTCATTTTTAATTATCAGTTCTCAATTATTTTTTATAATTATATTTTATATTGTTTGGCAATAAAAATATTAGGAACGTATAAATTTTAATTTATTACCATGTACAAAACAACTTTTATTAATACATATTTTCAAGGTATATAATTATTCTTTATCAAATTAGATATTAAAAACAATGCTAAAATAATTATTTTTTATTAATAATTAATGTGATTCTCATTAAACTGTGAAATAATTTAAGTTAGAAATGATATTTTAATATAGATTAAAAATAACTATATCATTATTGATGATAAAAAGATTCTTTGAAAATTAAAAAAAATTATATGTTATTATGTATGAGGCAGGAAACTTCCCCCCTTTTTTATGTTATAAAAATTTCGATATTTTTATAGCTGTAAAAAAACGTTTTCACTTACAAAGAACACCTAAAGTTTAGTCAATATACCTCTCGTTTGTCTTGATTGATCCAACTTAGAATAGTTTATTACGATCTAGTAGCCAAATGTGCTTGAAATAAAGTATTACAATAAAAAAAGTAATAATAGTTAAATTAAAATTAGCAGACTTTCTTGTAAAAGTACTTCATTAAAAATTAAAATTATTGTAATGTGCTAATAATACATCCAATGGAAATTGCAATTCTATAATAAAAATTACAATATTGATATTTATTTTCTTACCTAAACATACATGGTGTTGTTATTATTTCTAGAGAGTAAAAATACATGCGACAAATAATCCTCAGCTACAATTGATATTTTATTAAAATTTATTTTGATTAATTTACTTACTAAATATGTCTAAATTATAGAAATTTACATTTGAATATTTCAACTCAAATATGTTTGCACTCGAAGCTAAATCATGATATTAATAATATTGTTAAAATATAAATGAAATGGGAAAAAGTGAAAATAAAAATAAATAAATAATTAATATGTGTACGCTTTTAATATTAAACCCTTTCGACCAATTAATCAAAACCCCTTAATTATATAAAAACGCATTTTCATAACCCAGAAACCCCTGGACCATATTTCAAAACCCCAAAACCCCCTTCGATGAGTAATTCAAAACCCCTAAACCCTTTTCGTTTGAAGTGTAGTGTGTTTGATAATTATGAATAAATATGATATAAATTGCCCTTTATTAGTTCTTTTTGCAGTGTATGATTACCAAGTGTATAGAGTGCATAGCTTAATTAGACAGGAGTTTTATAAGTGTAATGGGCATATGTATGAAGGTCATTCGCATTATCCATCGCAGTTTGAGAAGCTGAAATGGGAAGGGCGGTGATTGGCATGCTAATACATTAGAGAGATCCTGCATTGAGTGGACCTCCATCTAAAGAAGCACGATCGGAATCCAGTTGGAAGGGTTGCTTGCTTTCATAAGCTTATGTCAAGATTGCCTCAAATACAAAGTGGGAAAGTGCGATAGCAATTGCCATGATTGATTATTATTATTATAATTATAGCCTTGTATTATAAATTACTCTTTTATAAAGGGGGATTCCCTTTAATAGGCTCAGCAACACAAATTGCTTCTGTAACAAACATCATCAGACAAATCCATAGCGCAGAGTGTGCAGCCACTTTTTGATACTGAACACCCACATGCCTTGAATGTCTTCTGCACTTAAGCTCTGTACGATTTCAGAGACCCTCTTCACGAGCTGCTGCCTAGAGATGTTAGATGGGATTATCTTACTTGGAGTTTACAGTGTCCACTTTGAGTTGCTTCTTGACGAACGAGAAGAGCTACTCTATAGGATTCAACCAGGGCGAATACTCGGCATTGAATAGAACATTCACCTTGAACTTCCTGGCTGTCTCGAGCATCTCTGAATACTTATGAATGACAGCGTTATCCATCAAGAGTACCACCTACTTAGAGTTGAGATCTTTGTCCGTTCTCACACTTCGCAAGGTATGATAGATGAAATTCTCGAAGAGGGAGGAGTCGAAAGCGCCCTCTATGATTTGACTTGAGAGGATTCGGTCTTGAGATATGGCCGCTATAAATGACATCGAGAACTGCTGCCTCTTATTGGGGCTCTTCTAGATCGAAAGCTCCCTCACCTTCATGCCATAGCTACCTAGATTTTGCTTCATTTCACTCTGGTATTCTGCAATGCTTTTAAACTTGAAGGCTTCCTGTTTGTCATCAAAGTAGTCTTGGATGCTCTGTATATCACGCTCAAACTTTTCGCTCTCTTCCTTCAGGTTGAAGCCTATATTTCCATTTTCAATCAATAGCAAATCTTACCTTGACTCTCGCTGAGTTGGTCTATAGATGCGCTGCTCACATTCTAGGACAGCCTTAGCTTTTTAGGAGTGATGCCAAACCGATTCTCCTTTTGTTTGTCTCCCACCAAGTCAACCGATTTCTTCCTCGAGCTTGACAACTTCAACTTGGCAATTCGATCCAGGACTAGAGTGAACCCACTCCTCAATTTCTTCGCCGGCAGATCCTCCGAAACCACTGACTTGACCGAGCTTGCGATCCTGAAATTCTGAAAGTATTTTGTCAAGCTCAACTACTGGTTCAGGCTCTCTGGCACTTCAGGAATTGGGGAAAGATCTTTCTTCAGAGTTGCTTTTGATTTATAAGCTGGAGTTTATTATTAGGATGTCCTGGCCTAAAATCTCGAATTTTTCTAAACTATATAAAACCAAGAAAATTACGTTCTTCGAATCAATACTTGAAGAACCCAGGCTGCTGGATTTCAAGACTTTTTTTGATTTTGCAGGCGTCCTCTTACCCAAGATCGAGGCCTCTAATTTTTCAGATTCTTAACCTCCCTTATGCTTAATTTGACTTGAAAAGTTCCAGGCTTTTCTATGAAAGTTTTGATTGAATTATGATGAAATGCTTACGATTTTTAGGATTTTGAAGCCTCACTTTCAACTTGCGATTTTCGAGATTTTGAGGCTTAAATTGGAGAATTTTGCAACTTAGGATTAGATGGCTCAGTGGCGATATTTTTAGGGGTTATCCTAAAATTTGGTAAAGTAGAGTCGCCAATCACTTCCTAGTCACTGGCACTATAATCCTAAAACCTACCAAGCAATTATTGGCCATACAAAAGTTTGGAATCGCCCACCAGAATGGGGTTGCCAGCAGGTGATGTTTGTTACAGTCGTGATTGACTTTTGCTTTGTCGATACATATCATTGATATTGAAAGCCCACTACTTTGGGGGCATCGAGTCAGACCTAAAGTTGCTTTCATCCACTGAAATGATCACCGCATCCTCAAGTAGGAACTGCGAAAGCAGGCGACTTATCCACAGCCTTTTATCGTTATAGCTGGGGTCACGATACTTGGTATTGGCAGCCTGGGTCTTCCCAAATCTTAAATGGAATTTCTCTTTCAAAACCTTGTTCAAGGTTGCTACGCAAGGCACTTTGAGAGCTGAGGCCTCAGGGTTATTTTCAGATAACTCTCTGAGATAGTTGTGCAGCTTCTAACCAGTGACCTGGTAGATACTATTCAGCTCCAAATAACTTTGAATCGAATCAAGCAGGAGAGGGTTATCAGTAACTCCTTTTCGACCCACTTTTTGCAGGGCCTTGGGTTCATGAATCGTGTGTTGAATCTCATGCTTGAACTTCTCAACTATCCTATAAGCCATGTCTACTCCTATCCTCAACTTCTTGGCAATCTGCCTGGGCTTCAAGTGATCATTAAAGTACAGGCTTACAGCATCTAATTTCTTACAGGCCAGCTTGGCCTCTCGCTTCTTTAAGAATGGGTTTTTGTCTGCATTCTTTGCCCTCTTTTTATTGCCAATACTCTCAAGTATTTTCTGCATGACTTTAGAGTTCTTTGCGAGATCGGGGTTCAGAGTTACCATACTCTGCTAGTTGTCAGGCCCTGCAGTTCCAATTCCATTGCCTGCTTTCTTCTAATTGAAAGCCGCAGCCTTCCCAGATTTAATACTCTAAAGATAAGTCTCCAAGAACCCACACAGCTCATCATCCTCTTGCATGTAACAAACATCAACATTCTTTTTCAGGTATTCGGCGATTGATTCCGAGGGGAGTTTGATAATGACTCCACCCGCCAACTCTGACACATGAGGCGGCACCTCGCCGGCATTGATTACCTTGCCCGAGCTGTAGGTGACTTGGACTTCTAAATCACATTAGGGAAGAGCTTGCCCAAGACCACTGGCGTCCACTTTGTGATGGTCTTCTCCTGCACCTTCACTTTGCTGGGTTTGATATCTTATAGGGAATTGGAGTCCAGGAACTCATCGCTGATAATGGAGTTCTATGAATATTTTTTTGATAATCAACTGCTGTCTTTGGACTCCTCTATACTATCATTATTACTTCTTTTCCTTTGAAAATTGAGAGTAGATTATCTTGACATATTTTTATTCTTAATAATAAAATTATTACTGTTAATAACTCCAGCACTAAACTATCATGTTATTGACGAAGTTTATAGTAACTTAATAAGATTGAAAATCTACAAAATTTTCTTTTCCAAACTCTAAAAGAAAATGAAAAACTTTAGAAACTATCCGACAGAATATAAGCTATCTTATTCTCAAAATGCAGTTTATGATGTGAATATTTCATGTTTCATTTTCTTCAAAATTTGTCTACTTATCTTTTAATTATGACCAATTCTAATCTTTTAATAATCCAATTTAAATCGAGATATTCTCAACGCGATTGGCCGATTTATCTATAAATAAGCGAAACTCCAGGTCTAGTCTATTGTTAAATTTCGAAAGTTTTAATCGACAGCTCTCTTTAACTGCTGTCAACAATTCTTATCTTCCTGCCTACCCCACTGCTGCCGCAGTTTTAGTTCTTGAACCTCTCGTCTAGTATGTATTCTATACGCTTAATTAACCCAAGCCTATAGTTAAACCCCAGTGAGCAGCCTTAACTAAGGTAGTCTTCAAAAAACCCGAAGGTTTAATGAGTGATGTTTGTTACACTCATGTCGGTTTTGCCCAACTCAAAATTTGGGCAGCATTTCAGGTTCTCCTGTCTTCTGATTCTACTTTGGAGAAAAGGGCTTTATCAACTCAGACTACCTGTACCCTAGGTAAGTGTGATGATATCTTATATCTGCAGGCCTCTTCATACCTGAGTTGAAAAAATCAATTATCCATCTTTAGTATTCTATGTTCATAACTTACGTCTATAGATCACAGCCAGCTAATCTCAAAATTTGGGCAGCGTTTCAGCTTTTCCAGTCTTCACAGTTCAGCCCAACAAAATCCCTCTACCAACACTGACCACTAAGACCCTAAGTAAGTTGACCTAAGACCAGGTTCTACTGGACTCTTACTATTCGAGCAAGGAAAAATCCTTTACTGTCTATTTCACTCTATTGGGCTTTCTTTAAAACTACTATCTATAGATCACTCTAATGAAAAGCACTAATCAAACTACTCTTGCTCTTCAAAACTTCTTGCCACCTAACTAAAACAAACACGTGATCGTTGGCCACTGAGCCAAGGCCTTGGCAGTTAGAGAATTAAGTCTTGAGTCTGAAAATCACTAAGGAGACATCGGTGATGTTTGTTACACTTACAGTGATCTTGATTTGGAGATCTCAAAATTTTGGCAGGGTTTCAGGTTAACTAGACTTGTAAAAATCAAAACAAAAATCCTATCAGCACTAACCACTGATACCTGAAATAAGTTTCTCTATGACTTGGTTCTATATGGCTTATTTCATTATCGTTACTCTAAAAGCTTTTAGTCCTTTTCTAATAATTGTTTGCAAATTTTTTGCTTTTTACCCCTCATTAATTTACATTTACAGATACTAAAATTAGACTACCTAAAAAGATTTTGATTTTTTTAAATTGCAAGTACCTTACTACTACTTACCCTACTAACAAATTTTACAGGGTCTAACTAGCGTGATTGGCTGTTCTATTAACAGAGTTCTGGTTTCTTAAAAAGGCTACATTAAAAAAAGTTCACTCAAGCATGAGTGATGTTTGTTACACTCTCTGTAATTAAAGTACTAAAAATTTAGGCAGAGTTTTAGGTTCTTTCTTACTTTTATTAATGTCTTGAAATTTTTTGATTTAGCTCAGCTTACTCTGCCTCAGTTAGGTTGACTTCTCTGTAGTCAATGTTCTTCAGGGTACCTATAAAAAAATTAAGAGAAAGAGTGGTTTAGATTTCAAGCGTTATCAGAGTTGTCTCAAACTTTAAGTGGCCACTTAATTAATTCTTGAAGATCTTAGAGGTACCTATAAATTAAAGGGGTTAAAAAATAAATGGTCAAAGAGTAGTGTCTAGTTTAAACGATAATCTTAGTAGCTAGCTATTAATGAGGCCTCGTTCTGTAAACACAAAGTTCTTAATGGTACCTATACTAAAAGTAAAAAATTAAAATTAAGTCTAGTAGTCGTTTTGATTTTCTTATAGTCTTTGACCAAGTAGGAGCTCCTCAGTAGTACTAATACTTTCACAAAAATTAAACCTATAAAATTTATTAAAATTAAACTTAGCCAGGGTTATTAAATTTGATTTTGGTTTTGATCTTGCACTTAGATTTGTTTATGATTTGATCTTTGCTCTCAGTTTTGATTTGGTTTTGATTTTGATTTATTTTTTAATCAAGCCTCCACTAATATCAGCGCTAGGATTGTTCCAACACTATTGGTTACTTTGAATAACGACCCTTGTAATACTAACTACCGTGCAGAGAGTACCAAGCATGAAGTTCTTTATCGTTTGGCCGGCTGGTCCACGCAGCTTCAATTAGTTTCAGCTTGATTGGGGGAACATACAAATTGACTAGCCTAACTAGGTTGTTCCTCCTTAAATTGCTACTTTTTAATTTTACCAGAGGGGCCACGCTTCGGTCTAGTCAAATTGTAAATTCATTATAAAAATGAATCGAATTTAACCTCGTTTCCGAGGACCAGTCGTTTGAATATTCAAACTGGTAGAACACAAGATGTTGAGAATTTTAATTTTTGATTTTCCGTTACTGGAGATTACTTGGCATTTGCACACTTTAAATCAGAAGGTTTTTAAATTTACTAAACTAAGTTTTAAGAAGTTACTTTGCTTACTAACTAGTTCTTGAACTTTACTAGCCTAGGTACTCACCCTGACTTTAGAGAGGTGTAAAAGCCTCAAGCGTGAATCGGCTCAGGCAGTATTCTAATAGTAAAGTCAAAGTTAGACTGGCTTCACAGTTTGTAGTTGGTTTACTTGTTTAAAAAATACTACAGTACTACTTTACTTTAAGCTTATTCAAGTTAAGCTAACCTTACTTTGAAACCCTTCCTCAGTTGGGTTTAGATTTTTGTTAACTCTTTATAGGTATAAGTTTGAAACACGTTAGGTCAGAGTTTAAGGGGCAGTAGTTCAGTTAAGTTGCGTTGCTTTACCAGGTGAACTGGTGAGGTAAGTCAGCTTGGCTTTATTACTCTTACTTTTTCTCTTATTTGAGACTAGTAGCAGCACGATTTATTATTACAACTTCTCACTGCGAAAACCTCAAGCAGCTCTTCCTGGAGTTTATCTCTAGGTTAGGGTTGCACCCTAGTTCAAAGGAATTGTTTGATTAATGGTTTGAGTTAAGTTAGGGTAACTGTATTACTGCTATTAATAATCCTATAGCTCTCTTGAAACACTTTCAACTAAATCAAAGAGCTCAGGCTCATAAATCTCAGAGTGATGTTTGTTACAGTTATAAGAAGATGAGTAGGGAATTTCAGGGAATCTTCCTTACTTTATTTCCAGTTGTTACACTACTAGGCATTCCTGTTCTGAATATAAAGTATAGAGATAACTGCAGCTATTTCAAGGCAGGCAACTCAGTAGAAATATCTATAATCCCCACTTAAACTAATTCTCAAATTCCAGATTATAATTTTTATATTTACAAATCCAAATGAAAAAGCTGTAAGCAGATATGCTCCGCTGCCTGATTTTCTCAGAGTCCAAGCCAATGGATGAAACCAAGAATGGCAACTTTGACTTCTAGGATTTACCACTTGCAAAGGATGATTAATAGCCAAGTGTTGTTTCCTTCCTGAGATTTAAAAGTAGAGACCAGGACAAAATTAAGAAGCTCATGAAGTTCTTGAATCTCATCCAGTTTTACCATTTAATGATAAGGAACAGTGATTGGTCTGAGAAGGATAAATACAACCTTTTAAATGAGACCTATATGGAAGAGTTCATTGTGACTGTAAATGGAGAACTTAAGGTTACAGTCAACCTTGGGATGAAGGAATACTATGTTTACTAGATGAATAAATCCCAGTTCAACAGCTTGTCACAAGAAGTGTCCTCTAACAAAATTCTCCTTCCAGACTTACTCAAATTATCAATAGGGGAGTTGCTAATCCAACTGGAAACTCAGAGCGAATTTTGGCCAGTGTGAAAGTGATGTTTGTTACACTTAGATAAAACTTCAAAATTTATTTCAATCCTTTAAACAGTCAAGGAAATTCATCCTCAACTAGGTTACAGCTTTCCAGGGTTGGAGACTACAATATCTTCACTTAGATTATTGCCTGTTCCTTGTTAATGTAAATCACTTAAAGATTAAATCAACTAGACACCCTGATATAAAGAGGAGCTGCTTCTCTCTTAACTAACTCTATAGCTACCTTCTCAAAGCACACAGGTGAGAACGATAAAGAAACTGGTATGTTAGAGGAAGAAAAGGAAGAGACCAGAGAGACTAGCAAAGAGGGCTTCTCACTTTATGATATCCCTGACGATGCTTCGATTCAATGTTCTTATTGCCTTCGCATTTAAGTTCTGAATGACCTATAACTTAGTAGTACTAAAGTCTATCTGGCAAGCTTGAGCGACTGCGATAAATAAAAAAGGACTGATGTATTTTCAGTTATGATTAAGACTAATTATTTAGAAGTGATGTTTGTTACATGGACACCAATTCCAAATTGGACACATATTCCAAAATGGACACATATTCCAAAATGGGCACAATTCCAGCAGTCTAACGACTACTTTTTTGAAGAGTTATCTTCTTCGCTTTACCCAACCTTATTAGGTTCCCTTCATTATATTTATGCACCTATGACACAGTTTGCATTCTAAAGGAAGTATGGCAACGTTACCTGTAATGATATTAGATAAATTGCATAGAGAGTCTTATAGCTAAGCTATAAGTAATAATAAGATCATATAAACTAAAATTTATACAATGCAATCACAAAAGTTAGAGTAAAGTTTCATTTAGAATTTCCACCTAACCCTAACCATCTCACTACATTACATTCCTCGCTATTAATAAGTGAGATCAATCCACAACTGAGCTTACTATATATAGAGCCTTAGAGTATATTCAATTATATCTCCATAGTTGTTTGAAATTTAAACTTTAATACTTTAACTGATAAAATAAAAATGCCTGAAATCAAACCAAATCTTAAACAGTTAGAAAATAGAATTAAACGATCCCTGCTCCTACTCAAGCCTCCCAGCAACTCTCAGGTACTTCAAAGTTTAAGCTTAGATGCTTGAGATCAAGTGATGAGAGAACTGTGATGATTGACAGAGGTTAAGTGGAACTTTTCCAAATTTACCGTCATTTCTTAGGAATTAAATTCATTCGGATTGGTCGTGTTATTCATATGAATTTGAGGGGTAAAATCGAGATTTGCAAAATCACTACTAATTCTATAATAGGTTTCGTTAAAGCTTATCCCTTGATTTCAAAGCTATAAAAGAGTATACTTAGATATCTCAGAAACTTATTTAAGAATTGAGAAGGTGATAGGAACAGAATAAACCTTTCAATTCCTCAAAATAGAGGGTGGATTTAAGGTCTTAAAAATTTGAGATAATTTGAGATTAATAGTAAGCTTTAATTAAGGATTATATAGATATTAAAGAGAAAAACAAGCAAAGTTTTGACACTTTGATTTTACCAAGATAGTTTTGTTTTTTTAGAACCCGAGCTGAATATTGCATATAAGTAGAGCCAGAGTGAAGATTGAATACAGAGATAATGTTTCAGATCAACCACCTTAGACTCCTAAGAAATCTTTGCTACTAAGAAGATTTCCTTGTAAGTTTAGATTTAGCTGAATAATTATTAAGGGAAAATGCTGGTGTTGACTTAGAATAAAACTGATAATCCTCCTAGGTATTGGTTCAACCTATTTACCAATGACCTTTAATGATACTGCCCCTTGCTGTAACTTACACTGTCGACTTATCTTCCATGTATCTTCTAATTCTCATAAAGACTAAGGTAAAAATTATCTTGGCTTAGATTCAAGGTCTACAATCTTATAGAGGAATTATTGCTTGTAAGTATAAAAATAATTTTACTGAATGATTGGTAGTATTGAGTCTACTCAATATCAATTATTCATCTCAAATCTAAGTGAAAAATCATAGAAAAGTATAAGACTTTTAATATATGTAACAAACATCATATCAAGACTTTACAAGTTGTCTTCCAGTTATCTTCCATTTATTTCAATTTTTTCCTTCAACTTATTGAGTAAGCTTCAAAGAAATTTTTCATTCAAAAGTTATTTAAAGCCACTCTTTTATCAAAGCTCTCTACTTGTACTAAGTTGTAGGAAGTTAGTAAGGACTCTTTAAAGCTTCATTCGTTTTATGATAATAGTAAAGCAATTAAAGTTTGTATAGAGCTTAATAGTATAGCTGGTCGATAGATTCAACTATGAAGTTTGGAGGCTTTAACTTTCAAAGTTTGAAGACTTCCTACCAAGTTGATTGAGGAGTTCTAAGCTGAGTTCATAGCTTTTAAGCAAGGCTAGGTAGGTTGTTATTCTTAGAAAAAAGAGAATTGCAATTTTTTAAAAACTAGTGTTGGCAATCTTGGAATTCTTAGTTGAAATAAGGTTAACTGAAAGTGATGTTTGTTACATTATACATAATCCATATATTCTCTATTATAAGAAAAATTTACTGAGTTACAGAACCTTCCCTCTCATTAAAATTTTTGCAATACTCCTGCTATTATTTGTATTATAGTTTAAGTGAGGAGCTTCTTGGATAACTATAGTTTATATATTTAGTCTCAGATTATTTCAATCTTAGAGATAATTTGAAAAAGTGGAAATCTTCCAAAAGGTAGACTTCTTCCAATTGAAAAGTTGACTTCTTCCAGAGCAAAAGTGGACTTCTTCCAGTCCTAAAAGTAGACTTCTTCCAGTTGAAAAAGTGGACTTCTTCCAGAGGAAAAAGTAGACTTCTTCCAATTGTAAGGTAGACTTTCTTCCATCCAAACTTCTAACTCTACCTGTGTTTATTCGTTCCTTATTTCAATTGTTAAAATATATATCAGCCATAGTCAAAGAATCTCCAAGGTCATGACCGAGCAAAGGCATAGAGGTCTGCCTTTAGGGTTGAGGTAGACTTTTTCCAGTAAGACTATGAAAATTTAAAAATAGCCTTGTTTAGGCTGAATTTATTTAGGCTATTGTCTCTCCTATTTATGCTTTCTCAATCTAATCAAATGTGTGGTTATATAGCCTGCAAGCACTTATAACACATTTGGATAACTTAGAACTATTATAGAACATATTTTGAGGTAGGATCAATGGAAAAATATAAGGCCATTTTCTTCAATTTTTAAGGTCAAAATGGCGGTTAAGGGCACCCAAACATTTCAAGATGGGTTATAGCCACTTCCACCCCCAATCGAGTTCCCTCCTTCTATTTCATCGTTCTATAGTGTATTTGCAACATTTAAGTTGGGGTGGTAGGGTTTGGAGAGGATTAGAAAATAATTTTTGTTAAATCATATAAGTCATATTCTATAATCACTTAGAGATAGTATAGCCACTTTCAAACTTGGAATTGAAATAAATCCACCCACCTCTCTAAATCCGCGGTTCCGTAACTTTAAAACCCACTTATTGTATGTTTATGTAATGAGACTTGGATTTCTAGACGATTAGGAGTGGTTTGGGGAAGATCTAAGACCCAAGGTAGGACCTCATGGTGCATCCGAGGGAAATGAGGAGGGTCTCTGGAAAGTGTCTTCAGATCAGAAATTGGGTATACCGACCTACCGATCTGAAAGTTGAAAATCTAAAGTTTCAAAAGCCAACAAACTCACAAATTCCAAGACCTTCCTTGTTGAATATTTGATAGGGCAAATATAAGGAGATACTGATGAGTGATTTATATATATTAAGGGGTTATAACGATAGTGATTGAGTTAGAGCAAAGAGAGTGGTTGGGTTAGAATGATGGTAATGAGTATATGAGAGATCTAAGTATAAATTATTTATAGTTAATTATATAAAATCTGAATTCAAAATATAACTAAGTACCTATCACTTACTTGTCTGTGATTTCCTTCATAAATTCTCTACTTAAACAAAGTGATGCACAATCATACTAATAATTATCAAAAGTTGACTAACAGATAACGGAGACTATAATGGGTTGTGACATCTACCCAGTAACATCTTTAAAATGGCCGTCTGACTTACCTTATTTTTAATAGTAATAAGTTTACAATATTAACTTAAATTCAAATTCAATATTTGTTAATCTGCCCGTAAGTATAATTATGATTCCTTGGCAATAGTATTTTTGCTTACCTCTCATTAGCCCTCATTCCTAAGAAGAATATTACCTATAAGAATAATAATAATATTAATGTTAAGATATT